>CM052706.1:104094666-104110013 GCA_028551405.1 Uromys caudimaculatus | reverse complement strand
TATGAGGGTTGGATTTCTGCACAAAGATGAAAATATCTATCTAAGTTTATCTCTGTTCTATATGGCCTAATAGCAGCGGCAGGCTGCATTAGCATTCTCATAAGCCAATTGTATAACAAAGGGAACTCTTTCTGGAGTATCTCCAAAAATTCTACCTGTTGCTTTTTCTTGAGGCTGTGACGGAACTGCAAGCTGCAGTCAATGGAACACGGGCAGTTTAACTATAATTTTTAAGTTTCTCTTTGTAACATCAGAGCACAACCATTTTAAACAATAAAATCAATATCAAGAACATTACTTTTACGTTACAAAATTTGGCTGTCAGTTCTTATATCTGAATGTATGACAGTGGAACTTTCAATACCTTAAAGAGACATTGTCCTAAATCTTAGTCTGATTTCTAGGATAAGAATTACATAAAATATTACCCAATTTAAACGTATCTTTAAAGACCTGTTTCCCTGGGTTGGATCATGTCATGTTTTGCTGTCTAGAATGGCTCAAACCCTGAGTTGTCAGTTTTAAGCCCACTTTCTGTTACCAAAGTTACATATTTTTAATCATACCCAATAATATATAAGCCAATACTCTATAACTAAAACATGTAAAATATTTTTATACTTTTAAAACCAATCAGAAGTAAAAATGAAGTAACCATACATTTACTTATTTAGATCAGACAAAATTTAACTAGTTGTAATTTCAAGAGAGGAACACCTTGTTACTTGTTGAACCCAACAATCAGAGAAAATTTTCTAGGATAAACAGCCGTCAGCTCCCTTACCATAGAAGCTAAAAGTACCTATAAAAATTACCTTTACTTGTCTAGATTTTAACATATCTCTAAACATATACAAAAAATACATTATTCTATCATTTGTAAAAATAAACATTAAACACTTTTAACCAATACCTAGAAATACATAAAAAACATTTTATCATCACCTCACCCTTTAACAATATTCATATTCACTTAACACCTGTCCCAGACAGGGGAACTTTAAGATCGTGAAGAAACAAATCATGCTTACTTTAGAGCCTGTCCCATAGTTAAATATAAGGAACAGGGGAGATTTATGACTGGAAAATTAAACCCAATATCTCTTGCCTGGAGGGAATTAAAGTCGTGACCTTTTAGAGCCTGTCCGAACACAGGGGAGCTGGTCTCAAAGCCTGTCTTAACACAGGGGATGCTTCCTTAAGCACCTCCTCGCCCTTAGAAATGAGTTTTCTCACATCATCATTACCACTATGATTCTGAAAAATACCACTAATAAGGTTATAAAGGGACATAGCCTGGACAGGAATTTTTTGAGGGCCAAAGAACTTATAATAGTCTTGAAAACAATTCCCTACTCTTTCCCAATGGCGGGCATTTATAGTGCCCTCTAAAGGGAACCAGGGACAGACATCATTTACAAAAAGAAAAAATTTAACAAGATCCTTCTTTTTTACTTTAACTCCTCTTACCTTGAGGGATTCTTTTATCCCTTTCAAAAACAATTCATGAGCACTGAGATTTTGTCCCATCTCTACACTTGACAAACTTTAACCCTATGTCTCTAAGTAATCACTTACCACTCCCTGGCGGCATGGCGTTAGCCGGGTCAGTGTCGGCCTTCACCACTTTCCACTCGGGCCCAAGACTTTTCACTGTGAATGATCATCGCAGGGGGGGGCACCTCCATCAGGTCCCTGTTTGGGCGCCAATTGCCCCAGCCCGCTGGGACACTGAACAGGGGTCCTGAGGGGTGACGACCACTGCACAAAAAGAGACAGAGACAAGTGTAGAGTGGTGGCAAGACAGGGGTCTGATCAAGCCACAAAGATGAACTTTATTTCCAAGCTTTTTATAGGGTACAAGTAGAAGGAAGTATGAGAATCTTAAACAATATAGAAGGACTCTTAAACAATGTTATCGGGACTTTAGACAATGCTATAGGGGTGGGGAGATTCCAAGGAGTACAGGTTCCCAGCCACCAGGACATGTTACCAAGGCAACTATCCATGCTCTGCTGACCACCTAACCGCAAAGGGGTCACACTGACCTGGGAAAGGATCCATCTCCTAGGGGATGGAACCTAAACAGAAGCCTAGTTCTCAGGAGCCTGAAACTCAGGCCTACTTCTACCTACAAGCCTAACTTCTATCAAAGATGGCTTCTCTCAGGCTAATAAGAAAGCTGCAGATCTCTCGGTTCCCGACAGTATGTACTCACGGATAAGTGGATATTAGCCTAAAAGTTTGGAATACCCAAGTCTCACTTTACAGTAACCGCTAGATTGAGAGTGAGGTCCCAGATGGAGGAGTTGGAGAAGGGACTGAAGGAGCTGAGGGAGTTTGTAGCCCCATGGAGGGAGCAACAGTGTCAACTGGCCTGATCCCCCCAGTCCTCCTGGAGGCTGGACCACCAACCAAAGAATACACATCGAGGGACCCATGGCTCGGACCACATATGTGGCAGAGGAGGGCCTTGTTAGCCATCAGGGGGAGGAAAGGCCCTTGGGCCTGAGGGTGTTAGAGGCCCCAATAAAGGGGAATGTCAAGGTGGGAAGACTGGAGTGGGTGGGGCAGGTGGGTAGGAGGTGGAATACCCTCATAGAGGCGGGGAAAGGGGAGGGGATATGTGGTTTCCAAAGAGGAGACCTGGAAAGGGGGAAACATTGGAAATGTAAATAAAGTATTAAAAAAAAAAAAAAAGAAATACAGGAGAACACAGGTAAATAGGTTGAAACCCTTAGAGGGGAAACACAAAAATCCCTTAAGGAATTACAGGAAAACACAAGCAAACAGGTGAAGGTGAAGGAAATGAACAAAACCATCCAGGATCTAAATATCGACAAGAAACAATAAAGAAATCACAAAGGGTGACAACCTTGGAGTTAGAAAACCTAGAAAAGAGATCAGGAGTCATAAATGCTGGCATCCCCAACAGAATACAAGAGATAGAGAATCTCAGGTGCAGAAGATACCATAGAAAACTTTGACACAACAGTCCAAGAAAGTGCAAAATGAAAAAAGCTCCTAATCCAAAACATCCAGGAAATCCAGGACACAATGAGAAGACCAAAACTAAGGAAAATAAGGTATAGAAGAGAGTGAAGATTCTTAACTTAAAAGGCTAGTAAATATCTTCAACAAAATTATAGAAGAAAACTTCCCTAACCTAAAGAAAGAGATGAACATAAACATCCAAGAAGCCTACAGAACTCCAAATAGATTGGACCAGAAAAGAAATTCTTCCCATCACATAATAGTCAAAACACCAAATGCACAAAACAAAGAAAGAATATTAAAAGCAGTAAGGGAAAAAGGTCAAGTAAAATATAAAGGCAGACCTATCAGAATTCCACCAGACTTCTCACCAGAGACTATGAAAGCTAGAAGATCCTGGGCAGATGTCATACAGACCCTAAGAGACACAAATGTCAGCCCAGTCTACTATACCCAGCAAAACTCTCAATTACCATAGACAAAGAAAACAAGATATTCCATGACAAAACCAAATTTACACAATATCTTTCCACAAATCCAGCCCTACAAAGGATAATAGATGGAAAACAACATAAGGAGGAAAACTACACCCTAGAAAAAGCAAGAAAATAATCTTTCAACAAACCCAAAAGAAGACAGCCACACAAACATAATTCCACTTCTAAGAACAAAAATAACAGGAAGTCACAATCACTTTTTCCTCAATATCTCTTAACATCAATGGTCTCAATTCCCTAATAAAAAGACATAGACTAACAGTCTGGATATGTAAACAGGACCCAGCATTTTGCTGCATACAGGAAACACACCTCAGTGACGAAGACAGGCATTACCTCAGAGTAAAAGGTTGAAAAACAGTTTTCCAAGCAAATGGTTCCAAGAAACAAGCTGGAGTAGCCATTCTAATATCGAGTAAAATAAACTTTCCACCAAAAGTTAATCTAGAAAGATAAGGAAGGACACTTCATACTGGTCAAAGGAAAAAAATCTACCAAGATGAACTCTCAATTCTGAACATCTATGCTCTAAAAATCACAGGCAGTATAATTATAATATATGTTTAAAATACACAAATATGGCACAGTTCAGGTAAGTGACACATTCAGAAGAATAGATAGGACTCAAGGGATTGTTTTCTAAACCATTCTTTAACAGTGATTATAATTGAAATGATTATAATTTTGTAGAATTTTACCAAAGTCCACTGGTTCAATTTTATTTGTTGCTAATACTTTGAATTCTTTCATTTTCTACATCGGTGGTTTAACTATTAAAAAACTTAAATGTACTGAAAAAAAATCCCATACTTCATTCTTTACACAAATAGTTACTACAGAACTAGAAATATTTAAGGGGTAACTTCAGCAAGTGTTATAGGTATCTGATGAATCTCAGTGTAATGGCCTCGGGAAATGCAAAGGAATGTTGCTCTTTGCTCAGAGTAAAGCTGACATATTTTCGAGGGAGAAAATTGGAGGTATTTGAATTTTATGTTCACATTAGGGAGGTGAGTCCTGTTTATTTTAGAAGACTAGTATTTATTTTCTCTGAATTTAGTCAGGAGTTGTCAATTTATTTCTAGTTGAATGTGACAGTAGTAAGGTTTTAAAAGTCTACTGTAAACAAGTAACATTAAACGTGTGATTTATGAGATTAGGTTATGTGTTCTATTTTGACTGAAGTCAACTTTCCTTTGTCATTTCAAAGGAGAAAAAATGAATGGCCTATCAAACTATAAGAGTTGATCTGTCAGAAATAATTTCCAATTGCATAATGCTTTTACAAAGTGATTTAATTTATTTTAATCATATTTATAATGTGAAAGTATAAGATGATGATCATATTGGCTTCTAAAGTTTTAGCCAAGAAAATAGCATTTTATTTATTATAGAAATGTCTACAAGTAATTTCATAATTTATTACTTCTGTATTTAGTTTTGACATGTTTCTCATAATTCGCCATTGTATATAATACTGTGATAGATATCCCACAGTACATACATATTTTTGTCAACATAAATTCCTAGAAATAAGTTTACTAGATAAAATTTTATGCACAATTTATACTTTGGTACCTGTTGGTAAACTGTTCATTAGAAGTACTGTATTGATTTGTACTGTTATATGGAACATTTCTCTAAAGTTTTCTAACAATTAAATTTTAATTAAAAAGATATAATTCTTTTTAGAGATGAAATGTTATTTGAGTGAAAATTCTCAGTTGGATGTTTGTTGTCTGTTCCCAGTAGTTCTGACAGGTGCATCCCAATTGTTCACAGAATGAAAAAAAAAAAAAAAAAAAAGAGGCAGTCGTAGACTTAAAATACAATACAATGAGTGGAATCAAACCATATGACCTTGGTTCTAGTAATAGCTCACTACTGCTCTTCAAATTTGAATATTATAAACCCTGGGTGAATTGTAAAATCATATTATATCATGGCACTGTGGCAGTATCACTTTTGATAGCAGACAGGAGTGCCAATATTTCTGAACCCTTCAGATTTTGCGTTACTTGAAATATCTAAAGTTGTTTTTGATATTCTTTGTTATTTTAACTATAGTTTTTGTTAAGATTTAAATACCTAATGCTCCATAATGCCATCCAAGGTTTTAGTCAGTTGTGGTTTTAGGCATACCAGTCATTTTGGAAGACATTTTGTTAATTGCGACATAACCACGGAGCTGCAGGCAGTTAAGTATTTGCTTTGTGTCAGCATAATCTCTGGTTTCCCTTTGAGTACATCCTCTGGACTCAATGAACATTACACACGTCACCTTGCCTTCTGATCATTTCTATGGGGAGATGGTAAGGGTTTTGACTAAGAAAATCTGTAGGCAGACACTTTTTTCAAACGGAGACTGTTACATACTTAGCACAATTAAACTATTTTGGGGATTTAATAAAATGTGCTGTTAACTCTTAAACATGGGATTGGAGTGAAGCTGAAAGAAGCTTAAAACATGTAAAGACCTTGAACCTAAAAGGTCCTGTAGGAGCCCAGTCTACAATGTGGCCACTTTTTCCTGTACTTACTCATTTCAGTTCTAATAGGGCGGTAGCTAAAATATCCACAGAAAAGAACTTAATATCTTAGCCATAGTTTCATGAGTTTCAATACTGTCTGTCTCATTATGTCTTAACCCTCTGAAATTTTATATCCTGCAATTTCATAATTTAAAGTAGGTTGTATTTCAGGAATGTCTACATTTGCTATAATCCATGGTGGATATGGGGGGGGGGGGGATAGAAAGCCAGTGGTTATAATGTACATGCAAGAAATATGGTCTGAATTAGGGAGTTCTGCTAATATAATCCACCTAAGAGCTACAGTTGTCTTAGAAATATTGACTTAAATCTGGGGAGGCCTCAGTGTGACCACATTTTGTTTCTACTCATAGGTAGATGGCAAACTGCTTTTAAACAAAGAAATATTTATTCATAAGTATTCTCCAAAGTAGAAAAAGCAACTTTAGCTGAGTGCTTTTGGGAGATGTTTCTTTAGGAGAAGCTGATTTGGGGTTTAAACCTCCTACATTTATAGGATCCCATCATTTGTTAGTTGCTATATGATTTCAATGAGGTTTCTGTCGACATGTCCTAATGGTAAAACTTGATTTTTTCTTTAGTCTTTAAATACACCTTTAAGTCGAATTTGGGAGATAAAAATGAATCAGTCTGGTTCTCTTCAGTCTAGTGAACTGACTAGCAATTATTAGCAAAATAAATAAGTTAAATACCAGCTGGTAGATGAATTGGGCCAAGTTGCCTGTGCCACAATTACTGGTGAGTCTCCTCAGTTATGGAAACACTGAAGAGCATTGACATGTACTAAAAAGAGATTGTTCTCATCTGAGCTAAATGTATTAAAGCAAAATATTTCTCTTACAGGAGAGTTTTGGTTAGGACTGAAAACGGTTTTTTACATAGTAAACCAGGAAGATTCTGGTTTTATGTTTCCTGTGGCCCTGGGATCTGAAGACAGCACCCTTGGTTATGCTTCATATGATAGTTTTTGGCTAGAGAATGAAACAAAAATTTTTAAAATACACTTAATATGATATCCGGAAAATGTTGGTAAGTTTTTAATTACTAATATGATAGAAAAGCCCAGTATTACATAAAGATAGAAATAGAGCAAGGCATGCATGGATTACATATAGCTGAGAACAATAGATTAGAGAATAAGGTATAAGTCGGAAAGTCTGTTGTAGACACTGTTTGCTTAATGACTTTGAAGTGTTTTACGTCCTTTGAAGAGGTTGACTGGTACCCCAGTGGCTCTGTGGATGGAGACCCTGGGGGAAGGCTGGGTAAGCAGCATTCCTAGTTCATGCTAAGGGAGTCAGAGCCCATCGGTGAACCCTTTAACTTAGTCAATGAAGTGTCTGGCCTGACTCCTCCAGTGGATCACACCTCTTCCACTCAACCCTACTCCACATCGACAGTTGCTCCTGATTGTATACTTGTTGGTTATCTACATTAGTGCTAGAAACTCACAATAAATGCTATATATCCCTTGGCTGTCAACTGGTTATGGTACAGAGGGAAACACAAATGACATTGAAACATAGAAGACAGATGGATCTTTAGGTTTAAAGAGAATGCAAGAGTGATTGTAACCAGGATTTTTTTTATTACTTATTTTGTGCATGTGTATGTGTGTAGACACATGCTTGCCGTAGTGCATGCATGTAGCTCAGAGGACAACTTAAGGATGCCTTTTCTCCTTTCTTTATGTTTGTTCTGGACATTGAATTCAGGTCGTCAGGCTTCATAGCAAGTGCCTTTGTCCATTAAGCCGTTTCTCCAGCCTTGTGGGTGAACTTCTGAAAGGTATTGCACAGCATGGATGCTGAAATTATATTGCCTTTGCAGATGCATATTTCAGTGTGTGTCTTTGTGTGTCATAATGCACAGAGTCAGAGACTTCACTAACCAATCGAGCTGTGTTTCAGATAGACCACACTAATGGAACTCTTCAGGCTCCCCAATATTCTTATGTAAAGAGATCTCAAACATTCAGAAGTACAGGACAAGATGCAGGTCCTAGATACTTCACAGAACTTCTCTTTTAGCTGACATTTCAAAGATATTAGTCAAAACCCTCATGTAGGTGGAATATAGATATGACTCCACTAAGACTCTTTTTCATGGAGCTACATAAAGTATAATACAACTCCTGGGCCTATAGTTTAATATTAGCTGGACTGTCTGGGCCAGGAAACTTAATCCTTGAAGGGATCTGGTGAACATCAGGCATGCTATTCACACAGGTGTCCCGTGTAAGCTCTTTGAAAATGAACAGTCTACACAGAATGTGAAGAACCATGAAAGTACAGCTCAGAGGTACATCAGAATTTGTCATGTGCACATAAGGTGTGCCACAGGAACACTCTACCCCCTAAAGGAAAGTTGACCATGTTGCAACTACAGATCTAATATTCTTAAGGGTAAATTCTTCATTTTCAGCTATAATTGTCTTTCTAAATTGACAGCCTGCTATGTGTGTATGTGTGTGTGTGTGTGTGTGTGTGTGTGTGTGTGTGTGTGTGTAAAGAGATGGCTCAGTGGTTAAGAGTATTTACCACTCGTCCAGGAGACTAGGTTCAATGCTTAGAACTCACATGGGGCTTCTCAAATATCTATTATTCTAGTTTCATGGAATACAGCACACACTGTACCCTCTGTGAGCACTCATGTATGTGATACACAGACATGCATGCAGGTCAAACAACTACACACATAAAATTTAAAAAAAAATGAAACCATTAAAAACCCATTGTGTAACAAAAAGAAAACATACAGTGTGTAAGTTGTTTTCTTTTAAAAAAAAATTATCAGTTACCATGCAGATCACCTTCAAGTATGACAGGCACATGTACCATAATCTGATTTTGTGTGTATAGCCGAACTCCCATATTGGTTGGTCTGTTTATTTAAAGATACAGATAATCTCAAGGTTTTGGCACATTGTGTGAGAGAGATTTTAACAGGACAAATAGTAGAAAAATAATAGAAATTTGTTTCTAGATACACTATTTCTGTATAACTGTATAGTAATGGTTGATTAAAATCATAAAAATTCTCTGAATTCATTATTTGAAAATAAACCATTTTATGTAGGTGATGCATTCCGGGGCTTCAAAGAAGATGATAATCAGATCACAATGCCTTTCAGCACCTCAGATGTTGATAATGGGTGCTGCCCTGCTTGCCTGCTCAATAGCCAGTCAGTGAAGAGCTGCAGTCACTTGTATAAAGACAATGGCTGGTGGTTCAACCCATGTAGTCTCATAAACCTAAATAGCATCCATCGCATTCCTGGCAAACTGGGTGCAACTGGAATTCAGTGGGGCACATGGATCAAAAACAGCTCAGCTGTCAAGATTAAATCTGTTTCAATGAAAATTAGAAGAACTTACAACCCAAATTTTAAGTAATCTTATTTTAAATTGTAGTGCAATTTCCATAGTTATTTTTGAAAACATGTTAATTTTTTTACATAGTTTTTTTTTTAAACCTAGAGTTTAATATTTTAGGCACAAGATGAGTATAGATGGCATGTTAGTGTTATGGTTTAATTAGTAAACTTCAATTTTGTAGCATTTTATAAGAGCAATCATGGCACATCATGGTGTGTTTCCTATGTGATTAGATTAATATCATGTGATTGTTTGCAAGATCCATAGTGTTTTAAAAGGAACTTGCCTTCTCTTTTGAGCATATTACATTATAGTAAGCTGTTAGGAAAACTGAGGAGAGAATCTTAAATACTTCTATATCCCTATGCTTGCTTATGTAATTTATAGGTAATTTCTGCTGAAGACAGTTACAAGGAGTAACTTATTAACACTACAAGGTTAAAATTTTTACCAAGTGGTTCCACAATATTTAAAAACTGGTAAGAATTTGCTGCTAAAATAAAATCCTTCATGTTTTATCATGAATAATAATTTTGTTTTTATTTGTAGTATATTTTCTATACATATGTCCTGATAAGTTATATTCTAAAAATACTTGTATTTTAAATCTTTTTATTTTTAATTTTTAATTAAAAAAAGAAAGTTTACTTGGTAGCTCAGCCATGCCTAGAACTACTATATGGTCCATGCTGTCTTAGAACTAACTCACCATATAGCTCAGGCTGGCCTGGAGTTGTGGGCAATCCTGCTTCAACTTCTTTAGTGCTAGGGTATAGGTATGAGCTACCACATCTGGATCTTGTCTCTTTTTAAACCAAGTACATGAACCATAAGTGAGGTACGTGGAGAACATGATGAGGCAGTGGTCTAGACATGCTTGGGAGAAATCCCATTTCTTCATGCATTCTAAGTTGAAAGGATATGGATGGTAAAGATACTGTGAAGAAGACAGTAGAGAACATTCTGGACCAGGCATCAGTTAGTGATGAGTGAGGTAGGTGCAGGGAAAGTAGAAACGGGCAAACTATTCTTTTCATTTGATGTGACACAATACAAGAACTTCCTTATAAAATAGGCATATGTCAAGAGTAGCAGTTGATTTAATACAACTAGTCAATAAACAGAATTATGTCATTAATTATCACAAATTTTATATGTTTTACCTAGTATTTGCACAAAAACTGAGAAATGAGATCATCCATACCTTTACAGTCTAAATTGATGCAACCTTACTGAAGGAGTAGTCAGAACAAATAGCTCATCTATCTTGATTTTATGTATCACATCTATACACATGGTTATGAATATTTGATCAGAGATGACATTTAGTGTGTGCTAGGTATCTGACATTATGACATGTCATGCATGGATCTCAGTTCTTAGAAAAGTTCTATGAAGTTATGTGACCAAGGCAGATGAACTATGTGTAGACACAGCAATACCACTGAAGTTAGTGATCTGGAATTCAAGCATAGGTTTCACCTTCTTGTCCTTTCCCACTGAAACTCTCGTGAGGCGGGCGATATAAATGCTCACAGTCCTGTTCTAATCTGCTTCCCACTATGCTCGGTTATCATTCATTGAATGTTCTTCTGTGTAAAGAATAAATTGATCATTAAGTCCATTATGAAACAACTTTTAAATGATGTCATGAAGGAAAAGTTTAGAAAAGCATGCGATAATGTAAGAGTTGATAGGAATTAACTTGAATCAGGCTTGCTTTGATGGTCCCAGTGGCTCACTATCCGTGGAATGATGTGAGAGGGTCACGAGACCTGTGCCTCAGATTCAAATAGGCACATCTCAGAAGATTTGCAGAAGCAGAAATGAGAAAAATGATAATGCAAAAAAATGCAAGAGGCTATTTTTAGTGTAGTGATGCCTTTGTTTTTGGTAAATGCTGAATTTAAGAAATCAAATATTCAGCTTGTGCCACAGGGCTCCATAGCCAATTAGAGCAGGGAGAAAGCTAGCCTCCCAGGCCCTCAGGACACAGACTGAGGAGGAAAAGTCAGGGACAGGAACCTTCCAGTTTCCATCTGTGGTGGGAGACCTGTGCTTGGGCCACCAGGGTTCCATAGCCAAGTAGCACCAGGAGAAAGCTACCCTCCCAGAAGCATGGAAAAGCCATGAGTGGGGTTAAGATGAGCATCACTGCTCACCGGAACGCATGGGACACAGAGACTGAGGTAAAGTAGGGCATAGGAATCTTCTGGTTTCCATCTGTGGCGGGAGACCTCTGCCTGGACCACCAGGGTTCCATAGCCAAGTAGCGCCAGGAGAAAACTACCCTCCCAGGAGCATGGGAAAGCCGTGAGTGGGGTTAAGACAAGCACCGCTGCTCATCAGGATCTAGGGACCTCAGCCTGGGCCACAGGGCTCCAGGAGAGAGCTGGTATCGCAGGAGTGCTGACACACCTTGGAGCACAGGCAAAACCACCACTTCTGTTCAAACTCACTGGATCAAGAGGGACCCTTGCGGAGCCATCAGGACACAAGAACCAAGGGAAGCTGGGGACAAGATCCTTCTGGTTTCTGTCTGCACTCAGAGCGGACCCTGTGCCACAGCTCTCCAAACCCAAACACCTCTCAGAGAGAGCTGGTCTTCAAGGAATATTGATACAGAGGCCTGCAAGAGGGACAAACCACAGCCAGAGTAAGCCCAGATAACATCAGAGTTAACAAGATGGCAAAAGGCAAGGGAAAGAACATAAGGAACAGAAACCAAGGCTACTTGGCATCATCAGAACCCAGTTCTCCCACCACAGCAAGCCCTGGAATCCCAACACACCAGAAAAGCAAGACTCAGATTTAAAATAATTTCTCATGATTCTCATTTATCATCTCATGATGAGAGAAGACTTTAAGAAATAAATAAATAATACCCTTAAAGAAATACAAGAGAAAAGAGGTAAACAAGTAGAAGCTCTTAAAGAGGAAACACAAAAATCCATTAAAGAATTACAGGAAAACACAATCACACAGGCAGAATTACAGGAAAACATAATCAAACAGACAAAGGAAATGAATAAAACTATCCAGGAACTAAAAATAGAAATAGAAACAATAAATCACAAAGGGAGACAACGCTGGAGTTAGAAAACCTAGGAAAGAGATCAGGAACCATTGATGCAAGCATCACCAACAGAATACAAGAAATAGAAGAGAGAATCTCAGAAGCAGAAGATACCATAGATAACATTGACACAACAGTAAAGGAAAATGCAAAATGCAAAAAGCTTCTAACCCAAAACATCCATGAAATCCAGGACACAATGAGAAGATAGAACCTAAGGATGATAGGTATAGAAGAGAGTGAAGATTCCCAACTTAAAGGACCAGTAAATATCTTCAACAAAATTATAGAAGAAAACTTCCCTAACCTAGAGAAAGAGATGAACACAAATATACAAGAAGCTTACAGAACTTCAAATAGATTGGACCAGAAAAGAAATTCATCCTGTCACATTATAGTGAAAACACCAAATACACAAAACAAGGAAAGAATGTTAAAAGCAGTAAGGGAAAAAGGTCAAGTACCATATAAAGGCAGACCTATCAGAATTACACCTGACTTCTCACCAGAGACTATGAAAGCTAGAAGATCCTGGGCAGAACTCATACAGACCCTAAGAGAACACAAATGTCAGCTGAGGCTGCTATACCCAGCAAAACTCTCAATTATCATAGATGGTGAAACCAAAATATTCTGTGACAAAACCAAATTTGCACAGTATGTTTCCACAAACCCAACCCTACAAAGAATAATAGATGGAAAATGCCAACTCAAGGGGTGAAGCTACACCCTAGAAAAAGCAAGAAAGTAATCTTTCAACAAACTCAAAAGAAGATAGCCACACAAACATAAAAGTAATGTCAAAAATAACAGGAACCAACAATCACTATTCCTTAATATCTCTTAACATCAATGGACTCAATTCCCCAATAGAGACATAGACTGACAGACTGGATCCATAAAGAGGACCCAGCATTTTGCTGCATTCAGGAAACACACCTCCATGATAAAGACAAACATTACCTCAGAGTAAAGGGCTGGAAAACAATTTTCTAGGCAAATGGTCCCAAGAAACAGGCTGGAGTAGCCATTCTAATATCGGATAAAATCGACTTTCACCCAAAAGTTATCAAAAAAGAAAAGGAAGGACACTTCATACTCATCAAAGGAAAAATCTACCAAGAAGAACTCTCAATTCTGAACATCTATGCTCCAAATGCAAGGGCACCCACATTCATAAAAGAAACTTTACTAAAGCTCAAAGCACACATTGCACCTAACACAATAATAGGAGACTTCAACACCCCTTTATCATCAATGGATGGATCTTGGAAACACAAACTAAGCAGAGACACAATGAAACAGATGTTATGAGCGAAATGGATTTAACAGATATCTATAGAACATTTCATCCTCATTCAAAAGAACATACCTTCTTCTCAGCACCTCATGATACCTTCTCCAATATTGATCATATAATTGCTCACAAAACAAACCTCAACAGATACAAGAAGATTGAAATAATCCCATGCCTCCAATCAGATCACTACGGATTAAGGCTGGTCTTCAATGGCCACAATAACAACAGAAAGCCCACATACACATGGAAGCTGAACAATGCTCTACTCAATGATAACTTGGTCAAGGAAGAAATAAAGAAAGAAATTAAAGACTTACTAGAATTTAATGAAAATGAAAGTACAACATACCCAAACTTATGGGACACAATGAAAGCAGTGTTAAGAGGAAAACTCATAGCTCTGAGTGCCTCCAAAAAGAAACTGGAGAGAGCATACACTAGCAGCTTAACAGCACACCTGAAAGCTCTAGAACAAAAGGAAGCTAATGCACCCAAGAGGAGTAGAAGGCAGGAAATACTCAAACTCAGGGCTGAAATCAACCAAGTAGAAACAAAAAGAACTATACAAAGGATCAACCAACCAGGAGTTGGTTCTTTGAGTAAATCAACAAGATAGATAAACCCCTAGCCAGACTAACCAGAGGGCACAGAGACAGAATCCAAATTAACAAAATTAGAAATGAAAAGGGAGACATAACAACAGATTCTGAGGAAATTCAAAAAACCATCAGATCCTACTACAAAAGCCTATACTCAACAAAACTGCAAAATCTGGATGAAATGGACAATTTTCTAGACAGATAGCAAATACCAAAGTAAAATCAGGATCAGATAAACCATCTAAGCAGTTCCGTAATGCCTAAAGAAATCCAAGCACTCATTAAAAGTCTCCCAACCAAAAAAGCTCAGGACCAGATGGGTTCACCGCAGAATTCTATCAGACCTTTAAAGAAGACCTAATACCAATACTCTTCAATCTATTTTACAAAATAGAAACAGAAGGAGCACTACCCAATTCCTTCTATGAGGCCACAGTTACACTGATACCAAAACCTCACAAAGACCCAACAAAGAAAGAAAACTTCAGACCAATTTCCCTTATGAATACCGATGCAAAAATACTCAATAAAATTCTCAAAAAGCAAATCCAAGAACACATCAAACCGATCATTCATCATGATCAAGTAGGCTTCATCCCAGGGATGCAAGGATGGTTCAATACCCGGAAATCCATCAATGTAATCCACTACATAAACAAACTCAAAGAAAAAAAACCACATGGTCATTTCATTAGATGCTGAAAAAGCATTCGACAAAATTCAGCATCCCTTCATGATAAAAGTCTTGGAAACATCAGGAATTCAAGGGCCATACCTAAACATAGTAAAAGCAATATACAGCAAACCAGTAGCCAACATCAAACTAAATGGAGAGAAACTCGAAGAAATCCCACAAAAATTAGGGACTAGACACGGCTGTCCACTCTCTCCCTATCTATTCAATATAGTACTTGAATTTCTAGCTAGAGTAATTAGACAACAAAAGGAGATC
>CM052706.1:104052637-104094566 GCA_028551405.1 Uromys caudimaculatus | reverse complement strand
CAATGCAATCCCTATCAAAATTCTAACTCAATTCTTCATAGACTTAGAAAGAGCAATTCTCAAATTCATTTGAAACAACAAAAACCCCAGGATAGCAAAAGCTATTCTCAACAACAAAAGAACATCTGGGGGAATCAGCATTCCTGACTTCAAGCTGTACTACAGAGCAGTAGTGATAAAAACTACATGGTATTGATTGGTACAGCAACAGGGAGGTAGATCAATGGAATAGAATTGAAGACCCAGAAATGAACCCACACACCTATGCTCACTTGATTTTCGACAAATGAGCTAAAACCACTCAGCGGAAAAAAGACAGCATTTTCAACAAGTGGTGCTGGTTCAACTGGCAGTCTACATGTATAAGAATGCAAACTGATCCATTCCTATTTCCCTGTACAAAACTCAAGTCCAAGTGGATCAAGGACCTCCACATAAAACTAGTCACACTGAATCTAATAGAAGAGAAAGTGGGGAAAAGTCTTGAACTCATGGGTGCAGGGGAAAAGTTCCTGAACAGAACACCAATGGCTTATGCTCTAAGATCAAGAATCGACAAATGGGACCTCATGAAATTGCAGATCTTCTGTAAGGCAAAGGACACTGTCAATAGGACAAAATGGCAACCAACAGATTGGGAAAAGATCTTAACCAATCCTATGTCCAATAGAGGGCTAATATCCAACATACACAAAGAATTCAAGAGGTTAGACTCCAGAAAACCAAATAACCCTATCAAAAAATGGGGAATAGAGCTAAACAGAAAATTCTCAACTGAGGAAATTTGCAGGGCTAAGAAGCACCTAAAGAAATGCTCAACATCCTTAGTCATCAGGGAAATGCAAATCAAAACAAATCTGAGATTCTACCTCACACCAGTCAGAGTGGCTAAGATCAAAAACTCAGGTGACAGCAAATGCTTGCCAGGATGTGGAGAAAGAGGAACACTCCTCCACTGCTGGTGGAATTGCAAGCTGGTACAATCACTCTGGAAATCAGTTTGGCAGACCCTCAGAAAAATGGACATAATACTACCTGAGGACCCAGCTATACCACTCCTGAGCATATACCCAGAAGATGCTCCAACATGTAATAAAGACACATGCTCCACTGTGTTCATAGCAGCCATATTTATAATAGCCAGAAGGTGGAAACAACCCAGATGTCCCTCATTAGAGGAATGAATACAGAAGATGTGGTACATTTATACAATAGAGTACTACTCAGCTATTAAAACAATGACTTAATGAAATTTGCATGCAAATGGATGGAACTTGAAAATATCATCCTGAGTGAGGTAACACAGTCACAAAAGAATGAACATGGTATGTACTCACTGATAAGTGGATATTAGTCCAAAAGTTCGGAATACCCACTTACGGTAACCACTGGACTTAGAGTGGGGTCCCAGTTGGAGGAGTTGGAGAAGGGACTTAAGGAGCTGAGGGAGCTTGCAGCCCCATGGAGGGAGTAACAGTGTCAACTGGCCTGACTCCCCTAGTCCTCCTGGAGGCTGGATCACCAACCAAAGAATACACATTGAGGGACCCTTGGTTTGGACCACATATGTGGCAGAGGAGGTCCTTGTTGGCCATCAGGGGGAGGAGAGGCCCAAGTAAAGGGGAATGTCAAGGTGGGAATACTGGAGTGGGTGGGCAGGTGGGTGGGATGTGGAATTCCCTCATAGAGTCGGGGGAGTGGGAGGGGATAGGTGGTTTCCAAAGAGCAGACCTAGAAAGGGGGAAACATTGGAAATGTAAATAAAGTATCAAAAAATAATAATAAAAACAAACAAACAAACAAATAAAAAAACCAAAGAACTCAAGAAGTTAGACTCCAGAAAACCAAATAACCCTATCAAAAAATGGGGAACAGAGCTCAACAGAGAATTCTCAGCTGAGGAAATTTGCAAGGCTGAGAATCACCTAAAGAAATGTTCAACATCCTTAGTCATCAGGGAAATGCAAATCAAAACAAATCTGAGATTCTACCTCACACCAGTCAGAATGGCTAAGATCAAAAACTCAGGTGACAGCAGATACTGTCAAGGATGTGGAGAAAGAGGAACACTCCTCCATTGTTGGTGGGATTGCAAGCTGGTACAACCACTCTGGAAATCAGTTTGGCGGACCCTCAAAAAAATGGACATAAAACTACCTGAGGACCCAGCTATACCTCTCCTGGGCATATACCCAGAGGATGCTCCAACATTTAATAAAGACACATGCTCCATCATGTTCATAGCAGCTATATTTATAATAGCCAGAAGCTGGAACAACTCAGATGTCCCTCAGCAGACGAATGCATACAGAAAATGTGGTACATTTACACAATGGAGTACTACTCAGCTATTAAAAACAATGACTTCATGTAATTTGCAGGCAAATGGATGGAACTTCAAAATATCATACTGAGTGAGGTAACTCAGTCACAAAAGAACGAACATGGTATGTACTCACTGATAAGTGGATATTAACCCAAAGTTCGGAGTACCCAAGTTTTACTTTATAGTAACAGCTGGACTGAGAGTGAGGTCCCAGATGGAGGAGTTGGATAAGGGACTGAGGGAACTGAGGGAGTGGCAGCCCCATGGAGCGATCCACAATGTCAACTGTCCTGACCCTCCCCCCCCCCAGTCCTCCTGGAGACTGGACCACCAACCAAAGAACACATCGAGGGACCCATATCTCCCACCACATATGTGGCAGAGGAGGTCCTTGTTGGCCATCAGGGGGAGGAGAGGGCCTTGGGTCTGAGGGTGTTATAGGCCGTAGTAAAGGGAATGTCAAGGTAGGAAGAGGGGAGTGGGTGGGCGGGTGGGTTGGAGAGGGATTTCCTTCATAGAGGCAGGGGAGGGGGTAGGGGATATGGGGTTTCCAAAGAGGAGCCCTGGAAAGGGGGAAACATTGGAAATGTAAAGTATCAAAAAAAATAAAAATAAAAAAAAAATAAGAAATCAAATATTCACTCTGCGGCACTTAAGAATTTGATGTATTACACAGCTGTGAAGAGACTATAGGCATTTAATTTTCCACAAATGTGGAAGCATTTTCATTCAATCAGCCTAGGCTTCTGAAACAGCAATAAATAGCATGATAAAAACTTTGATTTCTTTAAGGTTGTATACATTTTTTAAAAACACAATTCAAAAACATTTAATCTTTAATAATATTATAATTTCATACTTGTATGTACATGCTATTATAAAAAGCATGGATGATCCACAGACAGCTCAACGTAGTATCCATCATAGACTTAGGAACACAAGGAAGAATCCGAGTAGCTGATAGCCTGGGAGTTAAGTCCTTTATCAGTCTCCTACTATACAGATATGTGCATGCAAACACTAGACCTACTGCTGTCCAGACAGGTCTACGTTTAGAAGTGAATGTGGTTAAAATCAGGGGATATCAAAGTAGTGTCTGTAGGTCAATCATTCCCTGCCATTTTGATGACTAAGCTTTCACTGGAATGCAACCATCATCATTCATTTTTGTTTGTATCTTCTTTCATGCTATAAAAGTAGAGTTGAAGAACTCCCATTGAGACTATGTGCCTTTGAAAGGAGGTACTGTTACACCTCTCTTATAATGATGAGGCATTAGGCAAGTCTTTGATTAGATTTAAGATAAGGAATGGGCAGAGGAGCCATCAGTGATTTAGGTCCCCGGGCAAGGAAGATCTCTACATCTCTATATATGCTTATATAATTGGGTCTTGATAGAGAATCCCAGGGTATGCTAAAAGGACTTGTCAATCTCAGGCCAGATTTCAAGTCTTATTCCACAGCAAAGTTCCACTTGCCCAATCTCTTCTTTTGTTCAAGAGAATCAAGGGGTCCATATGTTCCCCGAGTATGGCACATCATATACTTAGCTCTGGAGGCAAGTAATAGACATTTAAGATTCTTTTCAAGATTAGTTGCTATATAGTGTATACACACACACACACAAATAAGGATATGCTTCTCTGAAGTTCACTGAGGTCTATAACTTGGGTCTGTTCTAATCTGGGTTTAAGGGGCTCAGGCTGGTGAGGACAGGCAGGAAGGCCTGGTATTATATTGCTACAACACTGAACCAGTTCTGAAGAGTCAGAACTGTTTATATTTGCACTTCTTCAGCCTTGACCTCTCCCTTCCCCTGTTAACGTCTTTAGGAGGAAGTTTTACGCTGAAATAAAAGTTAAGTTTATATTTCTGTTGATTCTGGAGAAGTTTCGCATGTGAGGTCTTGGGATTCCTCCGTGTGCAGCTGAAGTTTGGCTCTCCCAGCTCCTAGGTTTTCCCTCTACATGACTCGGGTGTGGTCCTCCTAGATGATTCCTTACTTGGGTGATAATTTTAGTCTTCTACAGGGAAAGCACCAGATTTAGTCATAAAACAAGTGTGATGTAGATGGGAAAAAAGCTGTCCGTGGCTATCACCTGTTATTCTAATTTGAAAGCAATGGTATTTGTGTTTGAGGAGACCCCATCCATCCTTGTTCTTCTTTGCAGAGTAAATAGCCATGATCCCCAGAGACATGAGAGGAAAGTGGCAAGAGGCGTGGCCTCATGCTCAGCAAAGCTGGAAAGAAGGGTGGGAGAGTGAACCTGGGTGATGGTAATCAACGATTCTGTGAGTATCATGTGTGTGTTTTAACTATTAAAGTTCTTAACCTTGCACACCCAGAGTTCCGGTCAGATTTTAAGCACAGTGAGCTTTCACACTGCATGAATGGAAGGTGTTTGACAAAAGCTAGGTGAAATCCCTGCTTTAGCATTGCTATTCTTGGGCAGATACTGTTAGGAGCCATTTTCTTTGCTTGCAGTGTTTGGGATGGTGCATGAGGCGGTCCATGGCAAGGGGTGCACTATTGTTCAATGCACTCAGATAATGTACTGCTTCACTGATGGCCTCTCATCCATCCTAAGTCCTCCTCCTCCTCTTCCTCCTCCTCCTCCTCCTCCTCCTCCTCCTCCTCCTCCTCCTCCTCCTCCTCCTCTTCTTCTTCCTCTTCTGGAAAGAGATAAGCTTTATTCTGTGTTTTAATTTTTTCCACGTGACATTTTTATTGATTCCCTAGGAGTTTTCCATCATGCACCTCAATCACAGTCTCTTCCTGTTCCTTCCATGTCCCCACACTCTTGTAACTTTCTATCCCAAAAGAAGTAAAAACTAAAAATAAGAAAGATAAATCCACTTTGTGTTATCTATATACTCAGTAGAACACTGTCGAACTCTCAGTGGCCTGCCCCTTACATGGAACTGAGTCTTCTCTTCTCGCGCCTCCACCAGAAGCTATCAGTTGTGCAGAGCTATCCTTCAGCATCTCAATTACACTTTTAAAGAGTTCTCTTCTGGGGCTTCCTGTCTAGGCTGTTATGTTTGGGGGTGGGATGGGGTAGGGGTAGAAGTAGGGGCTGTCACGGAAGCCTTTCATGCTTCTTCCTCTCAACTGTGCATCTTTAGTCACTGATATCATAGCAAAAGTGGCCTCTTTGCTTTCTACAGTCATCACAAGCATGGATCATGAGCCTAACACATAGTTTCTGGTTGCAGAACAGACCATGGACATAGCTAGATCCCTGCTGCAGCAGGACCATGGACTCAGAAAGTGGCCATTGTGGCAGCAAGAACTCGGGCATCACCATGGATTCGGGTGGCAGCACTCATGGACATCTGCATGGCCTTCAGTGGTAACTCAGACTATGGACGTCACCACAGACTCTGGCTGCAGGACTCATCCTTATTATAAACCCATAAATTAGCCTCATAGCTCTAAAATATCTAGATCTGTGGTATAGTCATCAAATCTGTTTTTTCCAAGTCCCTGTGCCACTAAGGTATGATTTGTCCATGGCATCTTTTCACTCATCTTTCCATGGGAAAGACTGATGTTTGTTCACTGAGCTGAAGAAGGGCTGATGGGAAGTCTTGTGGCTGCCAGCTACAAAGGATCTTAACTAACCAAGGCTGATGGAGTGCCTTAGAACTCAGACTGCTTCTTCCAGTCTTGGAAGACATTTCCAAGTATCTTCCTCCAGACACTTGAGGGGTTCTGCTTAAAGAGTTTTATAGTCAGAACACCAGCTATACCTCTGACCATTTGCTCTGAAGGTGGATATGTATGGATTAGGCAGTTGGGTTTTCAGGGCAAAGGGTTTACAGAGTTTACCTGTAAGTACAGCATTCTAGTCTTTTCTTTTCTTCTTTTTCTTGCACCTAAAGCCACAAGAAAGATCTCTGCTTAGTGATAATTCAAAGAATCCCACTGGATTCATTTATATTCCAGCCCTTCAGCCCCTAGGCTTTATTCTGTGCTTTTTGGGATTTAAGCTCAGGCATCGCTTCCTGAACACCTTGAGACTGGGTTCGAGGCAAAAAAAAAAAAAAAAAAAAAAAAAAAAAAAAAAAAAAAAAAAAAAAAAAGTGGAATTTTTCTTTAACAGGTTAGATTCATTAAAAAAATTTCCTCAATCTGTATCTGAACTTGTTTGTTACTGATATTTTTATATTTGAGCTTTTGTTTGAATCATTATTCAGTTATATTTAATATTTAAGGATTCACAACTGTCCTGAATGTTAGATTTGTATGTTGGGACAAAGCATAGATCAGTTTGATTTGTGAGCTCAGGTCTTGCTCTGGGTAGGCTGAAATTGGGAGTGGGGGTTGTTCAACTTGAGCTTTTCTTTATAGCCAGAATTTGGAGTCAGTAACTCCAAATAATTTTAAAGCATCTACCCAATGTCTTATTTTGAAGAATCCATAGAAGTTCATAAGGACTTAATGTCAGATAAATTGGCTTCTTGAAGAAACACTAACTGTTCAATGGTCTTGGCAAAGCAGTTTACAAACAGCCATAAACTATAATTTCAGTTCTCAGGAGGCTGAGGCAGCGAGAATGGCAGGAGTTCAAGATTACCCTTGGTTATATACTGACTCACAGAAGCAAACAAAACTAATACAAAACCAAACATGTCCTCTAAAAACTAGAGGATTTTTATTTTGAAACATATTCAACAAACATAGCTTTGTAATTTATTAAAGAAAACTAATTGAATACTAAAGAGATGATTCGCCATTTATTTTTACATTAAGAATCAAATTTTGCTGAATATTTGGAGAGCATCTTCAACCATTCTTAGAGCTGATCAATATTTTGGTTTCCTAATCATCAAACTCAAGAATGCTGCTATGCACAAAAAGCACAGTACTGAGTGGCAGCAGTATGCTTAGAGACATTTCAGAAATTGTTGGAAATTCTGTCTTAATCCCATTCCAAAATTCATTCAATGACCTTGTATAAAACTCAAACCGGTATCCCGAACAATATTTTTTATTTAACTTTGTATTGATTCTTTGTGAATTTCACACCTTGTACCCTAATGCCACTCATCTCCCCATCCCTTCACACCCACCCTCTGCCTTTGCAGCCTCTCCTCCAAAAGAAAAAAAAAAATACCATGTGGAAGCCACAGTGTTTAATAGTGTGTCCCACAGTATATTCTTTTGTCCACATATCTTTACTTGACCATGCTCATTGCAATGAGACGTTCGTATGGTTTAAGGCCTCACCTGTATCCTCACCACCAGAGCAAGTTCTCTAGTACTGTCCTTGGCTAGCTCTCCCAGTGCTGGAAAGAGGCAGAGCCAGCTCTCCTGCTGTCATGCCCTGGGGGATGGATGCCCATGTCCACACCAGTAAAGCCAGCTGTATTGTGCTGCCCAGGTGAGGTGTAGGGCCTCTCTCCTGAATGCTGCAGCCCTGGATGTGCTGGGCTAGCTCTCCCACCTCATGCCCTCAAGCAACTCACCGTGCCCTTGCCAGCATGGTCAGCTCTACTGTGCTGTTGGGTGAGGTGCAGGGCCAGCTCTTCTGAGTGCTGCAGCCAGTGAGGGTCAGGGCATTTTAAAAATTAAACATTCTAATGCAATACAATCAAAGATACAAAGACTAGATATTTGATATACAAAAATACATTGACACACACACACACACACACACACACACACACACACACACACACACATGCAGAGACAGAGAGACAGAGACTTTTTGCTCTCCTTCAGGCTCTCTTGCTCTCCCCCGTCCCCTCTCGTTGGTTCCCTTACTCCCCTTAAATAGTCCTTCCGGATTTTATGTCATGTGATCTCCTTTACTGTCCCCACTCGATCTCTTCTTCCCTTTCATGATCCCCTTTCTAATTTCACCAAACACGTCTCCCAGTTTCTATCCACTTTCTTGCAAATGTCCTGCCTTCATTTTCTTTCTTTCTTTTTTTTTTTAATGCTGGAATGATTCCATTGTACATGTGCACCACATTTTCTTTATCCGTTCATCTGTTGGTGCAATTTGGTTTGGTTCTGTTTTTCAGCTACTGTGTTGGCGTCTCTTTTCATGAAAAACTTCTGGGAATGTTGGCATGACTCAGGGATGGAATTATACTTTGCTGTGTGTTTACTGACAGAGGTTTGAGAGACTTGCTGGAATAGGATTTCTGAGCTCGCTGCTCATTTATCTGTCTTGGAAAAGGGTTGCAGTGTGGTATACATTATTCATGAAACAAGTGTATTGGGTTGGATAGGTGAAGACTTAGCCTCTCAGAGTGTATTCATTCAATGCAAATGATATGATATAGCAGGAGCATCAGATCCCTAGAAGCTTCAGCACAGGTCGTATTCTTCTTGATTTGTTCAAGGAAGGTATGCTGAATCCAAGTTCAATTGCTAAGAATTACATGATGATGAGTCTTTGGTTAGGGGAAGGTACTCAAGGTTTCCACAAAGGTCTTTTCTCTCGGTCTTGGTTCTACCAGGTAGAGCAACCAGGAGAATTTGAAGACCAGACAGCACATTACAAATCTTCAACTCACTGTCTTTACTTGGCCATGAGTCATTCCTTGAGTCCCAAGCATCTTGGAGACAAGCAAGGAAATATCCTTACTTAGATTCAAGACAACTATCCTAATCAATCACCTTCTGTCCTCTATCCTGCCTTCTATACCATATACTACTTACTTTTTATTGACAAAGAAAAAAGAGACATTTTCTGATACTGTCTCCCAGTGAGGTATACATATGGTTTTAGGGCTGGCTAGATGGCCCGGCAGATAAAAGCACTTGCCATATAAGCCAATGACCTGAGTTGATCCCTGGAACTCACAGTGGAAGGGCATAACCAAATCCTGAAAATTGTCCTCCAACCTCTGCATGCACTCTGTGGCATACGTATATCTGCACAGACATAAACAACACATTGCTTATTCTTTTTCTGGCAAAATTCCAGTAAACTATGAATATTATTTTATTTTATTTATGTTATATCAAAGAAAAACTTCTGTTTACTAAATTTCTAACACGAATGTACTCAAAAGCATATACATCTCAACAGTACTTTACTTTCTTCTACATGAATATTTTTTATGAGAAGACAATTGCTTTTAAATAAAACTAAGATATAATTTGTATATCACAAACTCACCTGCTTATACATTAGTGATTTTAGTATATATGTTTTTTCCACAAGATTGTCGCATTGCCACTGTTTATCTTCAGAAACTTTGCATCACCCAGAAGAGAAATTCCATAGCCAATCACCAGTCACTTCCCATTGGCTCTTTCAGCCTCTGCAACCACAAATACTCTTTTCTGTCTTTATGAAGTTGCCTATAATGAATGCTTCATATAAAGGATTCATATATTATGTGGTTTTTGAGCTGACAAGATAACTCAGTGGATAGAAGTGCGTATTTGTTGGGAGCCACCCCCCCCCCCCCAGATGCTGAGATCTCTATAGGTCATGCAAAAATGAAGCCAAGAAGAATTGGAAAATAGACCACACAGTTTAGACTATACAGTTCAAGGAACTAGAAAATATTATGACTATTCCGAGAGCTGAATATGAAACCACAAAGACCACAAGGACACCCTGTTTTCGTGAAAGAATATCTGGGTCACTGTGACCGTTGGCTGAGCCCACCCCCTCCCCATCACCTCACACCCCCTGTTTCTCCCACCTTTGAGTTTTCCCCTTTTTTGAGTAATGTATTAAAGTAGATGAGTTTTGAAAATAAAGTGAGATCTTGACAAAGAGCTTGCTTGATCTCGTTCTTCTCTCTCGCCCTTCTCTCCCACAGGACTTGGGGTCTCCTCGGGTATCCCTTCAATAACTAGTCTCGCGGGTCGGGGCACGTATTGCCAAGAATCATGACCTGAGTTTGATTATAGGACCCACATGGTGGAAGGGCGAGCCAACTTGCATAGGCTGTCCTCTGACCTCCAATCGTGTTCAGCATCAAGTGCCCAACCCAATAAATAAGTAAAATATAATAAATAATTTTAAAGTTCACACCTTTTTTCAATTGATTTTTTTCCTTTTATTAAAAATAGATTTTTTTTCTGGTGTGTAATATGTCTTTATTAAGGTTTTCCTCAATACTCCTCTTGGTTCCTTCCTACCTCCCCTTCATTCTCTGTCTCTGTCTCTGTCTCTCTCTCTCACACACACAGAGTAGAAAACAGGCTTCTAAGTGATAATAAAATAAAATAGAATAAAAACTAATACATCAGAACAAAACAAAACAAACAGAAGAAAGTGAGGCCAAGAAAAGGCACATGAAACAGATATTAATACAAAGACCCACTTTTTCACACATGCAGGAATCCCATGAAACCACTAAACTGGAAGCCATAAAATATACACAAAAGACCTATATGGTAAAAAGAGAGAATAACAATATAAATATAATAAAAATACTAATAAAAAGATTACAGACAACAGCAATAAACAACAACTCCTGACAAGACATTATGAGACAAGTAACCTCCAAAGCTGCCATTGGGTTCGACGTCTATTGGCCATCTGCTGCTGGGCGTGCAGCCTGCCCTTAGGAGTAGTTTGTTTCTCCAGTGAGACTCCCTTGGAGAAAACTAAATTTTCATTTGAAAGCAATTATCAGTTGGAGATAGGTTGTGGGTTAGGGATGGAGGCATGTGTCCATTTATCCTTTTAGTTCAAGGATGTCATTGAGTTAAAACCCATGCACACCTTGTGCATGTGGCTTTGGTCTCCAGGCATTCTTATGTACACTGAGAAGTTTTGTTTCTTTTAAAACCAAGTATGGATCCACCAAGGGCACAGCCAGCAGAGGTAAGCAGTGTCCTGTTCCCTGAGATCCATTATCAGGCTCCACTGTCTTCCCAAGGAGTGCTGCTGGCATCATGATCATCCAGCCAACACTAGGAACAACCAGATGGCTAAAGCACAGCATAAGAGCATATTCAACAAGAGCCAGGACCGTATGGAACCATCAGAGCCCATCTATTCTGCAAAACAATCCCTGGCTACCCTAACACAGCTAAAGTACAAGAAGATGACCTTAAATCCAATCTTATAAAGATGAGATGATAAGGGCCTTTAAGAGGAAATGAATAAATCCCTTAAAGAAATTCAGGAAAATACAACCAAACAGATGAAGAAAATGAATAAAACTGTCCAAGAGGACAGGAGTCTTCGGGTTTCCATCTGTGGCCAGGGACTTGAGCCTGTGCCACAAGGCTCCACACCCAAATAGACTGGGAGAAAGTTAGCCTCCCAGGAGTGTGGACAAGCCTTTGAGCACAGGTAAGACCAGCACTTCTCAGAGGGACCCCTCTAGGAACCCCCAGGACAAAGGGACCAAAGAGCAGCCTGGGACAGGAGCCTTCTGGTTTATGTCTGTGACCTATGCCACAGGGCTTCACACCCAAATAGCCCATGGAAAGATCTAGCCTCCCAGGAGTGTGGACAGACCTGTGATCAGAACACAGGGACTGAGGGGCAGCCTGGGACAGGAACCTTCTAGTATCCATCTGTGGCTGGGGACCCGAGCCTGTGCCACAAGGCTCGATACCCAAATAGAGCCAGAAGAAAGCTAGCCTCCCAGGAGTGTTGACAAGCCTGTGAGCAGAGGTAAGACTAGTACCTATGCTCAGAGGGACCTACCCAGAATGCTCAGGACACAGGGAGGCTGGAGTGGCCTTCCAGTTTCCTTCTGCAGCTGGGGAGCTGATCCTGTGCCACAGGCTTGGTCTCCCAGGAGTGCTGACAAACTTGCAAGCACAGGCAAGACCACCACTTCTGTTCAAATTCCTGGATCAAGAGGGACCCTCGCAGAGCCATCAGAACACAGGAACCAAGGAACAGCTGGGCCAGGATCCTTCTGATTTCTGTCTGCACCACAGAGCTGACCCTGTACCACAGCTCTCCAAACCCAAATTCCTCTCAGAGAGAGCTGGTGTCCAAGGAGTAATGACACAGATGTTTGCAGGAGGGACAAGCCACAGTCAAAGACAGCAACACCAGCTAACACCAGAGATAACCAGATAGTGAAAGGCAAGGGCAAGAACAAAAGAAAGAGAAACCAAGGGTACTTGGCATCATCAGAACCCAGTTCTCCCACCACAGTGAGCCCTAGATACTCCAACACACCAGAAAAGCTAGACTCATATTTAAAATCATTTCTCATGATGATGATAAAGGACTTTAAGAAGGACATAAATAACTCCCTTAAAGAAATACAAGAGAACACAGGTAAACAGCTAGAAGCGCTTAGAGGAAACACAAAAATCCCTTAAAGAATTACAGAAAAACACAATCAAACAGGCAAAGTAAAGGGTCAAAACCATCCAGGGTCTAAAAATGGAAAGAGAAACAATAAAGAAATCACAAAGGGAGGGAACACTGGAGATAGAAAACCTAGGAAAGAGATCAGGAGTCATAGATGCAAGCATCACTAACAGACTACAAGAGATAGAAGAGAGACTCTCAAGTGCAGAAGATACCATAGAAAACATTGACACAACAGTCAAAGAAAATGCAAAATGCAAAAAGCTCCTAATCTGAAACATCCAGGAAATACAGGACACAATGAGAAGACCAAATCTAAGGACAATAGGTATAGAAGAGAGTGAAGATTCCCAACTTAAAGGGCCAGTAAATATCAACAAAATTATAGAAGAAAAACTTCCATAACCTAAAGAAAGAGATGCCCATAAACATACAAGAAGCCCACAGAACTCCAAATAGATTGGACCAGAAAAGAAATTCCTCCCATCACATAATAGTCAAAACACCAAATGCACAAAAGAAGAGAAGAATATTAAAAGCAGTAAGGGAAAAAGGTCAAGTAACACATATAGGCAGACCTATCAGAATTACATCAGACTTCTCACCAGAGACGATGAAAGCTAGAAGATCCTGGGCAGATCTCATACAGACCCCAAGAGAACACAACTGCCAGCCCAGGCTGCTATACCCAACAAAGGTTTCAATTACCACAGATGGTGGAAACAAGATACTCAATGACAAAACCAAACCAAATTTATACAATATCTTTCCACAACTCCAGCCCTACAAAGGAATAAATGGAAAACGCCAACTCAAGGAGGGAAACTACACCCTAGAAAAACCAAGAAAGTAATCTTTTAACAAACCCAAAAGGAGATAGTTACATAAACATAAAAATAACATAGAAAATAACAGGAAGCAATCATTATTCTTTAATATCACTTAAAATCAATGGACTCAATTCCCCAATAAAAAGATATAGACTAACAGACTGGATATATAAACAGACCTAGCATTTTGCTGCATACAGGAGACACACCTCAGTGTTAAAGACAAATACTACCTCAGAGTAAAGGGTTGGAAAACAATTTTCTAGGCAAATAGTCCCAAGAAACAGGCTGGAGTAGCCATTCTAATATCAGATAAAATCAACTTTCACCCAAAAGTCATCAAAAAAGATAAGGAAGGACACTTCATACTCATTAAAGGAAAAATCTACCAAGAAGAACTCTCAATTTGAACATTTATGCTCCAAATACAAGGGCACCCACATTCATAAAAGAAACTTTACTAAAGCTCAAAGCACATATTGCACTTCACACAATAATAGTGGGAGTCTTCAACACCCCACTCTCATCAATGGATCGATTTGGAAACACAAACTAAACAGAGACACAGTGAAACTAACAGAAGTTATGGACCAAATGGATTTAACAGAAATCTAAAGAACATTTCATCCTAAATCAAAAGAATATACCTTCTTCTCAGCACCTCATGGTACCTTCTTCAAAATTGACCTTATAATCAGTCACAAAGCAAACCTCAATAGACACAAGAAGATTGAAATAATCTTATGCACACTATCAGATGACCACAGACTAAGGCTGGTCTTCAATAGCAACAAAAACAACAGAAAGCTCACATACACATGGAAGATGAACAATGCTCTACTCAATGATAACTTGGTCAAGGAAGAAATAAAGAAAGAAATTAAAGACTTCCTAGAATTTAATGAAAATGAAAGTACAACATACCCAAACTTATGAAACACAATGAAAGCAGTGGTAAGAGGAAAACTCATAGCTCTGAGTGCCTCCAAAAAAGAAACTGGAGACAGCATACACTAGCAGCTTAACAGCACACCTGAAAGCTCTAGAACAAAAAGAAGCTAATGCACCCAAGAGGAGTAGAAGGCAGGAAATACTCAAACTCAGGGCTGAAATCAACCAAGTAGAAACAAAAAGAACTATACAAAGAATCAACCAAACCAAGAGTTGGTTCTTTGAGAAAATCAACAAGATAGATAAACCCCTAGCCAGACTAACCAGAGGGCACAGAGACAGTATCCAAATGAACAAACTCAGAAATGAAAATGGAGATATAACAACAGATTCTGAGGAAATTCAAAAAATCATCAAATCCTACTACAAAAGCCTAGACTCATCAAAATTGGAAAATCTGGGGGAAATGGACAATTTTCTAGACAGATATCAAATACCAAAGTTAAGGCAGGATCAGATAAACCATCTAAACTCTCCCATAACCCCTAAAGAAATAGAAGCAGTCATTAAAAGTGTCACAACCAAAAAAAGCCCAGAACCAGATGGGTTCACTGCAGAATTCTATCAGACCTTCAAAGAAGACCTAATACCAATACTCTTCAAACTATTCCACAAAATAGAAACAGAAGCAACATTACCTAATTCATTTTATGAAGCCACAGTTACACTGATACCAAAACCTCAGAAAGACCCAACAAAGAAAGAAAACTTCAGACCAATTTCCCTTATGAATATCGATGCAAAAATACTCAATAAAATTCTCACAAACTGAATCCAAGAACACATCAAAACGATCATTCACCACGATCAAGTAAGCTTCATTCCAGAGATGCAGGGATGGTTCAATACCCGGAAATCCATCAATGTAATCCACTAATAAACAAATTCAAAGAAAAATAACCACGTTTATTTCATTAGATGCTGAAAAAGCATTTGACAAAATTCAACATCCCTTCATAATAAAAATCTTGGAAAGATCAGGAATTCAAGGCCTATACCTAAACATAGTAAAAGCAGTATACAGCAAACCAGTAGCCAACATCAAACTAAATGGAGAGTAACTTGAAGCAATCCCACTAAAATCAGGGACTAGACTAGGCTGCCCTCTCTCTCCCTATCTATTCAATATAGTACTTGAAGTTCTAGCTAGAGCAATTAGACAACAAAAGGAGGTCAAAGGGATATAAATTGGAAAGAAAGAAATCAAAATATCACTATTTGCAGATGATATGGTAGTGTACTTAAGTGACCCCAAAAACTCCACTAGAGAACTCCTACAGCTGATAAACAACTTCAGCAATGTGGGTGGATATAAAATTAACTCAAACAAATTAGTAGTCTTCCTATACTCGAAGGATAAACAGACTGAGAAAGAAATTAGGGAAATGACACCCTTCACAATAGACACAAACAATATAAAGTATCTTGGTGTGACTTTAACCAAACAAGTGAAAGATCTCCATGACAAGACCTTCAAGTCTCTGAAGAAAAAAATCGAAGATCTCAGAAGATGGAAAGATCTCCCATGCTCATGAATTGGCAGGATTAATATTGTAAAAATGGCCATCTTGCTGAATGCAATCTATAGATTCAATGCAATCCCCATCAAAATTCCAACTCAATCCTTCATAAACTTAGAAAGAGCATTTCTCAAATTCATTTGGAATATCAAAAAACCCAGGATAGTAAAAACTATTCTCAATAATAAAAGAACTTCTGGGGGATTCAGCATCCCTGACCTGCTCTACTATTCAGCAGTAGTGACAAAAACTGCATGGTATTGATACAATGACAGGAGGAAATACCAATGGAATAGAATTGAAGACCCAGAAATGATCACACACACCTATGGTCAATGGATCTTTGACAAAGGAGCTAAAACCATCCAGTGAAAAAAAGACAGCATTTTCAACAAATGGTGCTGGTTCAACTGGCGGTCAACATGTAGAAGAATGCAAATTGATCCATTCCTATCTCCCTGTACAAAGCTCAAGTCCAAGTGGATCAAGGACCTTCACATAAAACCAGATACACTGAATCTAATAGAAGAGAAAGTGAGGAGAAGTCTCGAACACATGGGCACAGGGGAAACGTTTCTGAACAGAACACCAATGGCTTATGCTCTAAGATCAAAAATCTACAAAAGAGACCGCATAAAATCGCAAAGTTTCTGTAAAGCCAAGGACTCTGTCAATAGGACAAAACGGCAATCAAGAGATTGGGAAAATATCTTTACCAATCCTACATCTGATAGAAGGCTAATATCCAATGTATACAAAGAACCCAAGAAATTAGACTCCAGAGAACCAAATAACCCTATTAAAAAATGGGGAACAGAGCTAAACAGAGAATTTTCAACTGAGGAAACTCAGAGGGCTGAGAAGCACCTAAAGAAATGTTCAACATCCTTAGTCATCAGAGAAATGCAAATGACAACAACCCTGAGATTCCACCTCACACCAGTCAGAATGGCTAAGATCAAAAACTCAGGTGACAGCAGATGCTGGCGAGGATGTGGAGAAAGAGGAACACTCCTCCACTGTTGGTGGCATTGCAAGCTGGTACAACCACTCTGGAAATCAGTTTGGCAGACCCTCAGAAAAATGGACATAATACTACCTGAGGACCCAGCTATACCACTCCTGGGCATATACCCAGAAGATGCTCCAACATGTAATAAGGACACATGCTCCACTATGTTCATAGCAGCCATGTTTATAATAGCCAGAACCTGGAAACAACCCAGATGTCCCTCAACAGAGGAATGGATACAGAAAATGTGGTACATTTACACAATTGAAAACTACTCAGCTTTTAAAAACAATGACTTCATGAAATTCCCAGGAAAATTAATGGAACTAGAAAATATCATCCTGAGTGATGCAACTCAGTCACAAAAGAACAAACACGGTATGTACTCACTGATAAGTGGATATTAGCCCAAAAGTTCAGAATACCCAAAATTCATTTCACAGACCATATGAAGCCTAAGAAGAAGGAAGACCAAAATGTGGATGCTTCAGTGTTTCTTAGAAGGGTGAACAAAATACTCACAGGGGGAAATATTGACACAAAATGTGGAGCAGAGATTTAAGGAAAGGCCATCCAGAGACTCCCGTACCTGGGGATACATCCCCTATATAGCCACCAAAGCTGTACATTCTTGTGGATGCTGGGAAGTGCTTGCTGATGGAAGCATGATAAGCTGTCTCCAGAGAGGCTCAGGCAGAACCTGACAAATACAGAGGCGAATGCTCACAGCAAATCATTGGACTGAGCGTGGGTGTCCTGGATGGAGGAGTTGTAGAAGTGTTTGAAGGAGCTGAGGGAGTTTGTAGCCCCATGGAGGGAGCAACAGTGTCAACTGGCCAGACCCCCTGAAGCTCCCAGAGACTGGACCAGCAACCAAAGAATACACATGGAGGGACCCATGGTGCTGGCCACATATGTGGCAGAGGAGAGCCTTGTTGGCCATCAGTGGGCAGAGAGGCCCTTGGGCCTGAGGGTGTTAGATGCCCTAGTGCAGGGGAATGCTAAGTAGGGAAGAGGGGAGTGGGTTGGTGGGTGGAGGAGCACCCTCATAGAGGCAGGGGGAGGGAGAATAGAATAGGGGATTTCCAAAGGGGAAAACATTTGAAATGTATATAAATACCCAGAAATAATTAACATGAAAAAACTGTCCACAAACTAAAAATGAAAATAGAAAATCAAAAAGAAAAACAAATCACAAACTGAGGCAATAATGGAGATGGAAAACCTCGGAAATAGAACAGGAACTACAGATGCAAGCAACACCAACAGAATATAAGAGATGGAAGAAAGAATCTCAGGTGTAGAAGATATTATAGAAGAAATTGCTACATCAGTCAAAAATGCTAAACATAAAAATTTCATAACCAAAACATCCAGGAAATTTGGGACATTATGAAAAGACCAAACCTAATAGGGATAGAAATAGAAGATTCCTAGCTCAAAGGCCAAGAAAATATCAACAAAATCATAGGAGAAAATTTCCCAACCTAAAGAATGAAATGCCTGTAAATGTAAAAGAAGCTTACAGAGCACCAAATAAGTTGAACCAGAAAAGCAAATTCTCAAAATACTAAATATACAGAACAAAGAAAAAAATATTAAAAGCTGTAAGGGAAGAAGACCAAGTAACATAATAAAGGCAGACCTATCAGAATTACACCTGACTTTTCAACCTAGACTCTAAAAGCCAGAGGGCCTAGGCAGACCCTAAGAGATCACAGATATCAGCCCAGAATACTATACCAAACAAATCTTTTAATCACAATAGATGGAGAAAACAAGATATTTCATGGCAAAACCACATTTAAACAATACCTGTTTTGCTAATCCAACCCTACACAGGATACTAGAAGGAGAATTCCAGTGAGGCTAACTACACCCAAGAAAACACACACAAAAAAAATAATCCCACATGAGCAAAACCAAACAAAGAGAAACACACACACACACTCACACACACACACACACACACACAGACACACACACACACACACACACACAACTATCACTAACATCAAAATAACAGGAATTAACAATCATTGGTCATTATTATCTCTTAATACCAATGGACTCAAGTTCCCAATAAAAAGACACAGGTTAACAGTGGTTGTGTAAATAGCACCCATCATTTTGCTGCAACAGAATAGTGCAACAAAGATAATCCTTAAGAGAAAAGGGCTGGAAAAAGCTTTTCCAAGCAAACAGACCCAAGAAACAAGCTGGAGTAGCCATTATGATATCTAATAAAATAGACTTTCAACCAAAATTAATCAAAAGAGATGTTGAAGGACACATCATACTCATCAAAGAAAAACCCACCAAGAGGACTTATCAATTCTGAACATCTATGGCCCAGATGCAAGGAAACCCACATTTGTAAAACAAACATTACTAAAGCTTAAATCACATACCAAACACCACACCTTAATAGTAGGAGAGTTCAACGTCCCACTATGACCAATGGACAGGTCATCAAGACAGAAACTAAACAGAGAAATAATGAAAGAGGTTAGGAATCAAACTGACCTAACATGTATACAGAACAATTTACCCAACCACAAAAGGATGTACCTTCTTCTGATAACCTCGCAAAACCTCCGAAATTGACCCAGTCACAAAGCAAGCTTCAACAGATTCAAGAAGATTGAAATAACCCTATGCATTTTATCAAATCACCCATCGTTTAAGCTGGACATTAACAACAACAGACACAGAAAGCATAAAAACTCCTGAAAGCTGAACAACACTCTACTCAGTGACCACTGGGTCAAAGAAGAAATAAAAGAAAGACTTCTTAGAATTCAATGAAAATGAAGACACAACATATCCAAACTTATGGGACACAGTGCAAGCAGTCCTGAGAGAAAAGTTCATAGCACTAATTCCTTCATAAAAAAATTGGAGAGATCTCAACAGCACACTTGAAAGCTATAGAACAAAAATAAGAAAACACACCCAAGAGGAGTTGTTGTGGGTTGCACTGGTGCTGTTTGTATCCTAATGTTAATTTGGGTTCCTCAAGAGGGGCTGCCCGCAAGGAGGGGTAGGTCACATACTCAGGTGATCTCATGTGAATCTTCTCCCCATTCTAACTGGTCAAATAAAGACTAGAGCACGTGATTGGGCAGTGGAAGGGAAAGGCGGGACGAGAGATCTTAGAGAGGAGAGAGGACTGAGGAAGAGGAAATGGAAGCCAATATTGAGCAGAGCCACGTGGCCTGGTGAAGCTGCAAGTAGCAAGGGGCCTTATAGCTGGAGAATAAAATATAGTGATAGATCTGTCCAATCTAGGCATATAGCTTATAAATATAATAACTGGGTTGTGTACTTTTTGTATAGGCTTATTGGGGTAAGAAATTACTGCAACAATTGGTGCACCAAGGTACTGCTTAGAACCCAACTAACCTGAGATAAAAGTCCACCTCCATCAATAAATGGCTGGGGCTGTGATCTATGGTTGCAGCAGTGTGTGGATTGAAAGCTGAGTGGGTCTGAGGGTTCTACAGAGAGCTGTTAAGAGGTTCTCTTTCCAAGCCCCAGGTAGACCATGGCAGCCAGGGGCAGCACCCCAGATCATGCTGGGACTGGGCAGCACTAGTGCAAAAACATGGTTGGGGTTCCCTGAGCCTAGGGAGGGACCAGTGACTCTGGGGCACAACTGTCGGCGAGGTAGTCATCTTGCAGACACAGTGGGCTGGTCTAGGCACCTATACCTGAGGGAACCTTCCTGTGATTGCTTCCCTGTATCCCCCATGTCTAAACAGGACACGGGACAGCCAGACCCATTCTCCTAGATTGCTTGCACTGCAGGCTGCTTGAGATCAGTGGACATGAGACCTTGGGTAGAGGAGGGCTCCAGAGAGTCTATGAGGTTGACTCTAGCTGAGACTCATAACTATGGCGGATATGGAGCCTGAATTGACCACCTTCTGTAGCCAGGCAGGACTCACAGTGGAGTGATAAAGACACCAATTTACCCACAAAAACTTCAACCCCAAATTTGTCCTGCCTACAAGAAGTACAGAGACAAAGATGGAACAGAGACTGAGGGAATGGCCAACCAATGCACAGTCCAACTTGAGTCCATCCTATGGGCAAGAACCAGTCCCTGACACTATTAATGATATTCAGTTATGTTTGCAGACAGGAGCCTATCATAGCTGTTCTCTGAGAGGCTCCAACCAGCAGCTGATCAAAGCAGCAGAGCTGGAACCCACAGCCAAACATTAGATGGAACTTGGGAAGTTTTGTGGAAGTGTTGTGGGAAGGATTGAGGAACGCAGAAGGGATAGAGATTCCACAGGAAGACCAACACAGTCAACTAACGTGGAACCTTGGGGGCTCCCAGAGACTTCAATCTAAGAGCATACAAGAGCTGGATCTAGGCCCCCACATACATGGTGCAGATATTCAACTTGGTCTTCATGTGGGTCTCCCAACAATTGGAGTGAGGGCTTACCCTGCATATCCTGCTACCCTCACTCGGCTGCCTTGACTGGCCTGCAGTGACTTGAGGTGCCAGGATGTGTTGGTATCCAGGGGGTCTTCCCCCTTCTCAGAGGTGAAGGAGAAGAGGGGAGGAGGTGGGGCTGTGTGAGGGGGGGACTGGGAGGAAGGAGTCTAAACCCTCTTTCTCCTCTAACCTTCTTTCTCTCCAATCTAGTGTTGGGGTGTTGGAAGGGATTGGGGTGGAATAAGGGTTGGAAGGGTTGTAGATATGAGAACCCAAGAAAGCAGCACCCCTTCCCCAATGGTTTGATGATGCCATTATAGAGCAGTGTCAATTTGTGGCTTTAAGACCTCGTGGCAAGGTTGAGGAGCCCAGGAAAAGGTCCACCTCATTTACTAAGATAATACACAGCTCTCGAGAAGCCTTCACAAATTTACTGAAAAAATTTGTTTTAGCTGTAAACAAATCCATATCAGACCCTGATGTCAGACAGATGTTGATAGAGATCTTGGCATTTTAAAATGTGAATACTGAATGTAGGAGAGTTATTAGATTATTAAAACCATGAGCAGCACCAATGGATGAGTGGATAAGAGATATGACTCACATTGGCTCTCAGGAGATCATAGGACAAGATATGGGTAGAGGTCTCAGAGGTCTGAAAATACCTAGTGCTCTAATTGTGCTGAATTTGGTCTTTTAGAAAGAGATTGTGAGGCTACAAGCCTCAGAGCTCAAAATATCTGTTGCAGTCACAGAAATATGGGCCAAACCTCAAAATGATCAGTATATTAACTCTGAGAAATATTGTACCTTCTACTCTGAGCAAGCAGTTTCTGATGGCAATGGGTTCTCTGAAAGAATGCCTAGGCTTACTGGTGTTTGCAGATGCTGTGGTAAGGGGCATTATTGGACTAATGAGCACAGGTCCAGGAGGGACATACAATGTAATCTCTTGCCATTGGGAAATGAAATGAAGGGCCTGCCAATTTGAGATGTCATAGCAAACAAACAAATAAACAACAACAACAACAACAACAACAAAGCGAGCCATTTCCCTTTGGTCAGCTAGGAGGTAACAAGCAGGCAGAAACAAACAAACAAACAAACAAACAAACAAACAAACAAACCAAAAAAAAAATCCCCAATTAAGTATTGCTGATCTCATGCACTCTACTGAAGGCAGTGCTGCCTTAACCTCCCCAATTCAATGTTACAAAATAACCCCTGGTACTTGTGGTCTTTGCCTTGGGGACAGTAGGGATGGTCTTGGGAAGAAGTGGATTAACTTCCCGAGGATTCATTGTGCATCCAGGTATTATGGATGGCGATTGCAAGTAGGAAATTAAAATTTTGGCATATGTAAAAAAGATATGCAGATTAATGCAGGGGATAAAATTGCTCAGCTGTGACTGTTTCTCTACATTAAGGGTAAAGCTGCTTGAGTAGAAAGAACAGGGGAATTTGGGAGTACTGGAAAACATGTGCTCTGTCAAGCCATGGTTAATGATCAGAGAGTCAAATTAAAACTGCAAGTGAATGGTTCAGTTGCAACCAATGTGTCCTTTACAGGCTGCAATTTCTTTACTGTCTTTATTACATAAGTCATGGCCAATGATGGTAATTGATTTAAAAGACTGCTTTTTTTTCACAGTCACTTTGCATGAGCATGATAGGGAAAGGTTTGCTTTCTCAGTACCTACTTGTAATAATAGTGGTCCAGTAAAAAGATATCGCTGGAAAGTTCTTGAATAGGAAATGTTAAATAGTCCAACTTTATGGCAATATTTGGTGCAACAACTGTAGCAGAATTTTCCCTGTCCAATTAATTTAAATATTAATACAACAAGAAGCCTGTGATTGGACACAGAAAAGGGAGGCAGTGCTGAGAGTTGCAGAGACAGGGAGCGACACAGGAGGAAGGGGGAAGCAAAATGGAGGAAGAACAGAACGATTCAGATTCCGCGTGGCCTTAAATAGCCACAGGTAGCTATAATATCATATGGGGATAGAATAATTGGGATAACTTATCTAATCTAGGTGGGCAGTTTGTATCATTATCAACTGGCCCTGAAATTATTGTGTGGGCAGTTTGTGAATTGAGAATCATCAAAGCAAGTATGGGTTCCAAGTATGGGTTCCATGCTATGGAGTGGACATTAAGTCAGATCAAATGTGGTTGGCTCCACAAGCTTTCTGCTACCATTAGACTAGCATATCTTGCAGGCAGAATAGCATTGTAGATCAAAGGGTTTATGGCTACACATATTTCTTTTGGTAGCATGCAGAGTACTAAAGATACTGGAACTTAGAGATGAAGGCTCCATGTAGGCATCAGCTCAACTTCTCCATATTCAGTGAGTTGCGTAGATGTTGTTTTCAGCAATAAGGTCTTACTGTCAGTTTGTGGAGAGCAACCGGTAATCTTGACAATAGCCTGGATTGTTTGGGGGTCCCTATGGGACCCCATTGATCAACAACTTAACTAGATGTAATCCATTACCACAACATTATTTGGTAAAAAGAGATGTCCATTTGAGGCTCGGTCTCCTTCATTAGTTGGCAGTTTTATTTAGATGGTCTTATGTATATTTTTTAGGAAGCCTCTACTGCATTAGATTTCTATACTAGCCCTCAAATTGCCCTTAATTTCAGCTGTTACTCAAAGTATTCTCTCCATTGTCTTCCTCTTTCTTTCCCCCCTCAACTTGATCCTTCCATTCCAGTCCCCTCATTTATCCATAGCTATCTATTCTCTTTCTCTTTCCTATGGAGATCGATCTGCCCAACCCCCCACCTCTCAACCAGTCCCTTGCTCCCTATCTAACCTTTGTAGTTTTATGGACTGTAGCTTGATATCATTGACTTAAAAACCCAATATTCAAATATAAGTGAATATATACCTTATTTGTATTCCTGTGTCTGGTTTCCTCACCCAAGATGATTTTTTTCCCTAGTATTACCCACTTAATTGCAAATTTCATTTTTAATGGCTGTATAATGTTCCATTGTGTAATGTACCACATTTTCTTTATCTATACATTTGTTGAGGGTCATCTCGGTTGTTTACAATTTCTGGTTATTATGAATAGAGCAGTAATGAGCATGGTTGACAGTGTCTCTGTGGATGAAGTGGCGCAGGAGTGGTATAGCTGGATCTAGAGGTAGATTGAGTCCCATCATCCTAAGGAACATCACACCCTTTTCCATAGTGGTTGCACACATTTGCACACCCACCAGCAATGGAGGAGTGTTCCCCTTACTCCACGTCCTCACCAGCATGAGCTGTTACTTGTTTTATTGATCTTAGTCATTCTGACAGGTTTAAGAAGAAACTGAGTGTAGTTTTTATTTGCATTTCCCTGATGACTAAGTATGTTGAACATTTAAGTGTTTCTCAGCCATTTGAGTTTCCTCTTTTCAGAGTTGTCTGTTTAGAGCTGTAGTTTTTTGAGTTCTTTATATATTTTGGATATTAGTGCTCTATCAGATGTGGAGTTGGTGAAAATCTTTTCCATTCTGTAGGCTGCCACTTGGTCCAAATCATCATTTTTGCCATGTAGAAGCTTCTCAGTTTCATGAGGCCTCACTTATTAATTGTTGGTCTTAGTGCTTGTGCTAATAGTATTCTGTTCAGGAGGTTTTCTCCTGTGCTAACACATTCAAGGTTGCTCCTCACTTTCACTTCTACCAGGTTCAGTGTGTCTGGTTTTTTTCTTCTTTTTAAAAACTTTGTATTAATCTTTGTGTTTCACATCATGTACACTAGTCCAGTGCATCGAACCGTTGTCTCACATCTTCCCCTTGCCCTTGCCACCCCCTCCCAAATAAAAAATACACAAACAAAACCAACCATAGAAAAGCATCTCACGTGGAAGCTGTAGAAGGTCACAGTGTGTCCCACAGTCTACCCCTCTGTCCACACATCTTCACTTGCATAAGTTCATTGCAATGGGTCATTGGTCTGGTTTGTGGTCTCTGGCTTCTGTGACACCACCTGGTCACAGCGTGGGCTCTCCCTTATTTGCACCACAAGGGCAAGTTCTCCAGGACTGACTGCTCCACTTAGGCAACTCAATGCAGCCATTGTCAGAAGGCAGGGTCTGTGCTCTTTCTTTCATGCACTTGAGGCCAGCTCACCCTCACCCATACCTCCAGAGCCAGCCCCATTGTGCTCAGTCAAGGCATGAGGCCCATTCTCTCAAGTGCTGCAGCCTGTGAGGAGCTGGTACAGCTCTCTCTCTCTCTCTCTCTCTCTCTCTCTCTCTCTCTCTCTCTCTCTCTCTCTCTCTCTCTCTCCTTTCTCCCCCCTCCCCCCAGGGATGGCTTACTTTTGCCTTAGCCTTCAGAGTCAACTCTGCTGTTGCCCAGGTGAGGTGCAGGGCCTGCTTTCCAGAATGCTGCAGCTGTGAAAGACACTTGCTCTTATGGTGACCCTAGAACCAGCTCTTCTGACTGCTGCAGGAGGTGAGGGGTGAGGGAGGAGGGGGCAATCTCCCCCCTGCCACCTCATGGTAGAGGAGTGACAGGGACAGCTCTTCCTCACTCACACCATCAGGGCTGGCTCACTAGGTTTCCTACTGTGAGGGCTAGCTCCAATCTGCTGCCTGGGAGCCACATCCAGTGAGGGGCAGGGCCAGTTCTGCACAGACCCTGAACATCTATGGGACAGGGACATTCCCATTTTCTCTAGTGGTAATATGAGCCACAGACTCTGACCCTAAACCCTACCACTGCATAGTCACAAATGCAGACATGGCCCTCATTTGCAGCTCAGGTTGGGACCACACCAAAGCTTCAAGCAGCAGAGCTGGCCACTCACAACAGGCTACTCTACTCCACCCTGGAGTTTCCTTCTTTCTTCACAATGCTCAAGCTGTTCTACTTCTTTCTCTCCCTTCTGACCACCAATTCTCACATATTGTGATGGTTCCTGTTGCAGGCTGGCCACTTGGCTAGAGGGACCTTGGGTGGCATCTTTAGCCATACTGCATGGCATGAAGGGAAGCAGGAGTCTACTGCCCGCCTGTGCTCTGTACTGGAGGGCAGGCCTATGGATGGCATAGCAAGCTGCAGTTTTGTCTGGCATCTTTCTCTTCCTATGCTGGGTTGCATGGTGGTAGTGGGGCTCTTTTCAAAATTGACTCAAATGATATAAAGTATCTGGAGGTAACTCTAATAAAGCACAAAAAATTTTAAAGTTTACTCATACACAATTTTTAAAAAACTTCAAGTAATTGAAGAAGGTATCAGAAGATGAAAAAATTTCCCATGATTATAGATTGGTGGGATTAATATAGTAAAAATGGCCATCCTACCAAAAGCAGTTTACAAAATCAGGGCAATCCCCATTGAAACTCCAATTTTCAGCTTTAGATGGGAACATAAAAATCCAGGATAACTAAAACAATCCTGAATAATGAAAACAAAAACCATTGGAAGTATCATCATCTCTGACCCCATATTGGACTACAGAGCTATAATAAAAACAATTTGATATTGAAACAAAAACATATATGTTGATCAATCAGATCAACTGAAGACCCAGACACATATCCATAAACCTGATTTTTTATAAAGAAGCAAGAAATATTCACTGGGGGAGGGTATCTTCAACAACTGGTGCTGGGTAAACAAGGTATCTACATGTAGAAGAATCCAAATAAATCCATACTTATCACCCTGCACAAAACTCAACTCCAATGGATCAAAGACATCAACCTAAACCCAGACACTGCACAGGTAAGCCAGCCACAGGGATTCGAGTACAGGAGAGCCAGCACCAACACTAGTCAGTCATGAGGTGGCATGGGAGTGATGCCCTCCCTGCTTGTCCCTAATTGCCTGTGGTAGTCAGGAGACCTGGGGCATGAGTGCACAAGAGCTAGCCTGCCCCCTTGCTGTCTATAGGAATGAACCCTGCACCTCACCTGGCTAACACAACTGGCCCTGATGGCAAAAGCAAAAGTGAGCCAGCCCTGAGAGTGTGAGAGCTGGGCCAGCCCCTCACAGACTGCAGCACTTAGGAGAGTGGGTACCCTGCCTTGAGTGGGCAACACATTGGAGCTGGCTCTGGAGGCATGGGTTTGGCCCCAAGGACATGAGAAAAGGATAGCTGACCCTGCCTCCTGCTATGGTGGCATTGGGTAGCCTAGCTACAGCAGTCCTGGAGAACCCATCCTGGTGGTGCAAATAAAGGAGAGCCCACACTATGACCAGCTCAGCTACCAGCCAGGCCCAGATCCAGGGCTCTGAGTTGACCCACCCCAAAATCTATATCATTTGCAAACAGTGGAAATGTGTGAAAGGGCCAGTCCTGCTGATCCAAAGCTGCAGGATCTCCATGACACGGCAACAACAGGATAACAGAGATGAGGCCCAATGAGGATCTAATATTGATGATGATGTCACACACTGTGACATACTACAGCTTCCACGATGAGATGTTTTTTGTTTGTTTGGTGGGTTGGCTTTTTTGCTTGTTTATTTTGGTGGGAATGAGAAGGGAGGATATGAGAGGATGGAAAAATGAATGGTACTAGGGTGCATGATGTGAAATTCACAGAGTCAATAAAGGTTTTAAAAACTTGCACATATATTCATACTTGGTCTGTGGTTTTCCTTCTTTGTTTTTTTTGTTTTTTTTTTTTAATGTGTTTTGGGTATCAGAGTAACTGTAGTCTCACAAAAATTTTGGAATGTTCCTTCTGTTTCTATTTTGTGGAATAATTTGAAGAGTATTGGCATTAACTCTTTGAAAGTTTGATGAAATGCTGTGCTAAAGCCATCTGGCCTTGGACCTTTTTTATTTGGTACACTTTTAATTTCACTAGGTGTTATAGGTCAGTTAAGTTGCTCATCAGATCTTGTTTTAACTTGGAGAAATTGCATATATTGAGAAAATCATTATTTTTTAGATTTTTCTAATTTGGTGGAGTACAGATTTTTTAAAGTATGTCCGTGTGATTCTTGGGATTTCATCAGTGTCTGTTGCTTTGCCCCCCTTTTCATTTCAATTTTTAAAGTTTAGTTCTATTCTCTTTGCCTTTTGCTTAATTTGGGTAAGAGTTTGACAATTTTATTTTCTCTTTGCTTCATTGATTCTTGGTACTGTGTTTTGGTTTATTTCTATTTTATTGACTTCAGCCCTGAGTTTGATTCTTTCTTATAGTCTACTCCTTTTGGATATAATTTGATTTCTTCATTTTGTTCTAAAGCTTTCAGGGATGCTTTTAAGTTACTAGCATGAAATCTCTCCACTTTTAAAAAATAGGCACTTAGTGCTATGAATTTGCCTCTTAGAAGCACCTTTATTGTGTTCCATAAGTTTGGGTATATTGTGTATTTTATTTTTATTCATTTTTAGAAAGTCTTTAATTAGTGTCATGATCCACTTTTCATTTAGTAGAGAGTTGTTCTGTTTCCATGGGTTTTTAAGCTCTTTGTTGGTTCTGTTGTTGATATCTAGTTTTAATTCATGGTAGTCAAATAGGATATGTTGTTATATCAATTTTCTTGTATTTCTTGAGACTTTATGTCTGAGTATGTGGTCAACTTTGGAGAAAGTTCTTGAGGTGCTAAGAAGAAGGTATATTCTTTTGTGTTTTGGTAAAACTTTCTGTAAATATCTGTTTATAACACCAGCTAGCTTCAGCATTTCTCTGTTTAGTTTTTGTCTGAATACCATTCTATTGGTAAGAGTGGGGTTTTGAAGTCTATTATCAGTGTGTGAGGGTTTATATGTGATTAAATTGTAGTAGTGTTTTTTTTTTTTTTTAAATTATATTAAGTGTCTTTGTGTTTGAGGTATAGATGTTAAGAATTGCAAGGTCCTCTTGGTTTTTCCTTTGATGTGTATGTAGTACTTTATTAGTTTTGGTTTGAAGTATTATTTTGTCAGATATTAAAATAGCTACACAGCTTGCTTAAGTCTATTTGCTTGGAATATGGTTCTTTCTTCATTTTATCCTGAAGTGATGTCTGTTCTTAATTTTAAGGTATATTTCTTGGATGTAGCAGAAGGGAAGACCCTGTTTTTGCATCCATTCTGTTAGTCTGTGTCATTTAATTGGGGGAATTGAGACCACTGATATTGAGGGCATTGAGTAGTGTTTGTTGATTCCTTTTATTTTGCTGCTGCTGCTGCTGTTGCTATTGGTGTGTGTGTGTGTGTGTGTGTGTGTGTGTGTGTGTGTGTGTGTGTGTGTGTGTGTGTGTGTGTTTCCTTCTTTTGATCTGGTGATCTGGGACTTTTCCCCCTGTATTTTCCTCTTTAGGTTGGTGTTTTCTTTTGTGCCTTCTGATGGCTGGATTAGTAGGTAGATGTTGCTTAAATTTTGTTTTATCATGGAATGTCCTATTTTCTCCATCCATTTTTATTGAAAGTTTTGCAGGGTATAGTAATTCAGGCTGGCATCTGTGGTCCTTTTGAGTCTGCAGAAAATCTGTCTTGGCCCTTCTGACTAAAAGTCTCCATTGAGAAGAGTGTATTCTAATATGCCTATCTTTATATGTTACTTTGTCTTTCTCCTGAAACTTTTAATATTCTTTGTTCTATAAATTTAGTGTTTTGATTATTATGTAATGAAAGGACTTTCTTTTTTGATCTAGTCTATTTGATGTTCTGTATGCTTCTTGTACCTTGATAGGCATCTCCTTCTTTAGATTAGGGAGATTTTCTTTTATGATTTTGTTAATATTATTTTCTGGGCCGTTGACCTGGGTTTCAACTACTTCCTTTATTCCTATTATTCTTAGATTTGGTCTTTTCATAGTGATCTAGATTCCTGGAATGTTTTGTGTTGGGAGTGTTTTAGATTTAACATTTTCTTTGATGGAGGTATCCATTTCTTCTATCATGACTTCAATGTTCAAGATCTCTTTTCCATGTCTTGTATTCTGTTTGTGAGGCATGCCTTCAAGTTTTTGTTTGTTTCAATTCCTAAATTTTTAATTTTCAGATTTCCTTCAGATTGTGTTTTCTTTACTTTATTTCAAGTTTCAGGTCTTGAACAGTTTTTATTAATTTTTGTCACCAGCTTGTTCCTGTTTTCATGGAGTTTTTTTTAGTTTTTATTTAATTGAATATTTTCTTTATTTACATTTCAAATGTTATCTCCTTTCCTGTTTTCCCCTCCTCCTGGAAACCCCCTTTCCTCTGCTTCTATGAGAGTGTTCTTCCACCCACCCACCCACTCCCACCTCCCTGCCCTCGATTTCCCTACACTGAGGCATCTATTGAGCCTTTATAGGACCAAGGACCTCTCCTCCCATTGATGCCTGACAAGACCATCTTCTGCTACATATACAGCTGGAGCTGTGTGTACTCCTTGGTTGGTGGCTTAGTCCCTGGGAGTTCTGGAGGGTCTGGTTGGTTGATATTGTTGTTCTTCTTATGGGATTGCAAACCCCTTCAGTTCCTTCAGTCCTTTCTTTAACTCCTCCATTGGGGACCCTGCCCTTAGTCCAATGGTTGACTGTGAGCATCTGCCTCTGTATTTGTAAGGTTCTGGGAGGGCCTCTTAGGAGATAGCAGTATCAGGCTCCTTTCAGCAAGCATTTCTTGGCTTCCACAATAGTTTCAGGGTTTGGTGACTGTATATGGGATGAATCCCCAGGTGGGATAGTCTCTGGATAGCCTTTCCTTTAGTCTCTGCTCTACACTTTGTCTCCACATTTGCTCCCATGAGTATTTTATTCCACTTTCTAAGAAGGACCAAAGCATCCACACTTTGGTCTTCCTTCGTTTTGTGGTCTTCATGTGGTCTGTGAATTGAATCTTGAATATTTGGAGATTTTGGGCTAATGTCCACTTATCAGTGAGTGCATACCATGTGCATTGTTTTATGATTGGGTTACCTCACTCAGGATGATATTTTCTAGTTCCATCCATTTGCCTAAGAATTTCATGAATTCATCATTTTTAATAGCTGAGTGGTACTCCATTGTGTAAATGTACCACATTTTCTGTATCCATTCCTCTGTTGAAGGACATCTGGGTTGTTTCCAGCATCTGGTTATTATAAATAAGGCTGCTATGAATATAGTGGAGCATGTGTCCTTGTTATATGTTGGAGAATCTTTTGGGTATGTACCCAGGAGTGGTATAGCTGGGTCCTCAAGTAATACTATATCCAATTTTCTGAGGGACTGCCAGACTGATTTCCAGAGTGGTTGTATTAGCTTGCAGTCCCACCAACAATGGAGGAGTGTTTCTTTTTCTCCACATTCTTGCCAGCATCTGCTGTCACCTGAGTTTTTGATCTTAGCCATTCTGACTGGTGTGAGGTGGAATCTCAGACTTGTTTTGATTTGCATTTCCCTGATGACTAAGGATGTTGAACATTTCTTTAGGTGCTTCTCAGCCATTCAATATTCCTCAGTTGAAAATTCTTTGTTTAGCTCTGTACCCCATTTTAAAGATAGGGTTATTTGATTCTCTGGAGTCTAACTTCTAGAGTTTTTTGTATATGTTGGATATTAGCCTTCTATTGGATGTAGGATTGGTAAAGATCTTTTCCCAATCTGTTGGTTGTCATTTGTCCAATTGACAGTGTCCTTTGCCTTACACAACTTTGTAATTTTATGAGGTCCCATTTGTCAATTCTTGATCTTAGAGCTTAGTGGCTACTCCAACTTGTTTCTTGGGACTATTTTCTTGGAAAATTCTTTTCCAACTTTTTACTCTGAGGTAATGCCTGTTTTGTTACTGAGGTGAGCGTCCTTTATGCAATGAAATGCTGGGTCCTGTTTATGGATCCAGTCTGTTAGTCTATGCCTTTTTATTGGGGAATTGAGTTCATTGATGTAAAGAGATATTAAGGAAAAGTAATTGTTACTTCCTGTTATTTTTGTTGTTAGAGATGGAATTATGTTTGTGTTGCTATCTTCTTTTGGGTTTGTTGAAAGGTCACTTTCTTGCTTTTTCTAGGGTGTAGCTTCCCTCCTTGTGTTGGTGTTTTCCATCTATTATCCTTTGTAGGACTGGATTTGTGGAAAGATATTGTGTAAATTTGGTTTAGTCATGGAATATCTTGTTTTCTCCATCTATGGTAATTGAGAGTTTGGCTGGGTATAGTAGCCTGGGCTAGAATTTGTGTTCTCTTAGGGTCTGTATGACCTTTGCCCAAGATCTTCTAGCATTCATGATCTCTGGTGAGAAGTCTGGTGTAATTCTGATAGGTCTGCCTTTATATGTTACTTGACCTTTTTCCCTTACTGCTTTTAATATTCTTTCTTTGTTTAGTGCATTATGTGATGGGAGGAATTTCTTTTCTGGTCCAGTCTATTCTGCTGGAGTTCTGTAGGCTTCTTGTATGTTCATGGGCATCTCTTTCTTTAGATTAGGGAAGTTCTGTTCTATAATTTTGCTGAAGATACTTATTGGCCCTTTTAGGTGGGATCTTTGCTCTCTTCTATACCTGTTATCCTTAGGTTTGGTATTCTCATTATGTCCTGGATTTCCTGGATGTTTTGGGTTAGAGACTTTTTGCTTTTTGCACTTTCTTTGACTGTTATGTCAATGTTTTCTATGGTATCTCCTGCACCTAGGATTCTCACTTCTATCTCTTGTATTCTGTTGGTGATGCTTGCATCTATGACTCCTGATCTCTTTCTTAGTGTTTCTATCTCCAGTGTTGTCTCCCTTTGTGATTTCTTTATTGTTTCTATTTCCATTTTTAGATCCTGGATGGTTTTGTTCAATACCTTCATCTGTTTGCTTGTGTTTTCCTGTAATTTTTAAAGGGATTTTTGTGTTTTCTCTTCAAGGGTTTCTACCTGTTTACCTGTGCTCTCCTGTATTTCTTTAAGGGGGTTATTTACATCCTTCTTAAAGTCCTCTATCATCATCATGAGAAATGAGTTTAAATCTGAATCTTGCTTTTCTGATGTGGTGATGTTTCCAGGACTTGCTATGGTGGGAGAATTGGGTTCTGATGATGCCAAGTAACCTTGGTTTCTGTTGCTTATGTTCTTACACTTGCCTCCCACCATCCAGTTATCTCTACCTTCCCTTGCTATATCTGACTGGAGCCTGTCCTTCCTGTGATCCCAGTTGTGTCAGAACTCCTCAGAATCCAGCTGTCTCTGGGATCCTGTGATTCTGGGATCCTGTGATCCTGAGATCCTGGGTGTGTCAGAGCTCCTGGGAGTCCAGCTCCTTCTGGGACCCTGAGATCCTGGTTTGACCAAGCTTCTGGGATCCTGTGCTTCTGTGCTCCTGCCTACTTGGACATGTTAGAGTGCCTGGAAGTGAAGCTTCCTCTGGGTGTTGTGGGACTGGCTGTGGAGTCCATGCCCAAGGTCTGCTCAGGGCACCAGACCAGACCCGAAGGAACCGATGCTACTGGTCGGGAGGCGTTTCTGGGTTCCTGGATCCTGCTGGTCCCAATTACTCCCGATGTTGTGTCCTCCTCACTTCTGGTTCTGTGATCCTGGGCATGTTGGAGTACCTGTGAGTAGAGCTTCCTTTGTTTTCATGAATTTCTTTACAGGAGTTGTTCATCTTGTAAAAAGATCTCTAACATTTCATGCAGGCTATTTAAATCTTTGTCATGTCCTTCATCTATGTTGTAATACTTAGGGCCTACTGTGGTGTGTTGCTGGCCTCTAGTGGAGAATTATTGTCCTGTGTGTTATTGATTGCATTTTTACACTGATGTTCATACATCTGGGTTGGGAAAAAGTTTAATTCTAGGAGTCGATACTTGGTCTTGTCTTTGTTGAGTTTTTTGTTACTTGGTTTCTGTTGTCCTCTCTGGTTGTTAGGAGAACATGGTGGCTGTATGTTGCCTGGTAGGGAATTCTATGTTACTGCTGGGTGTGTTTGTTGAGAGTTCTGGGTAAATTGTCTTTCTAGACATTGGGAGCTGACATGTAGGAATGGGTATGGGCTAGGAGGGTTGAGGTCTGAGAGTGTGCACTGTAGGTAGGAAACTATGGTATTCCATCATGATATTCCTAGCCCTCTGTGGGGAATGGCTGCAAAAGTTTTCTACTGCACAGTTGGGCATGAGAATGGGAGAAAGATTTTGAGGATTGAAGATCTAAATTTAGCCTACCTGCTTCTATGGCTAAAGTGTTCTGGTTCCCTGGGAATGCATGATGTGGTTGGGACTAGGATAAAGTGAGGAGAGCAGAGGATGAAGATTGGAGGAGAACATCTCTGTGGTCCACTGGAACTGGGGTAAGGATGAGGGGAGGCTGCAGATTGTGGCCTACTATAGAGCAGGATGGTGGGGCAAAGGTGGGGGTTTGGATTTGTAAAAGAAGAGGGAGAGGTGAAGATTTACAATTAGCCCACCTGCTTTCCTGGCTGATGTTATTATTGATGTCTTTTACCTAGCAGAATGTTTTGAAGGTATGTTTATGTTCCAGTATAAAGCAGTACATCATTGCCCCTTTAAAATGAGTTAAAACTAGCCTTATTGAGAAGTAAATCACTCACCATACAATGTGCTCATAAAGACATGACGAGCCAATGGTTATTTAGTATAACTGCAGCATTATATAACACCATTATAATTTTAAGACTTCTTTTTCTTTTTTCTTTTTGATATTTTATACACATTTCAAATGTTTCCCCCTTTCCAGATTTCCCCTTTCTCCCCTCCCCTGCCTCTATGAGGGTATTCTCCCACCCATTACCCAACCACTTCCTTCCTTGGCATTATCCAGTACTGGGGCATCTAACACCCTCAGGTCTAAGGGCCTCTCCTCCCCCCTGATGGCCAATAAGACCCTCCTCTGCCACATATGTGGCCAGCACCATGAGTCTTTCCATATGTATTCTTTGGTTGGTGGTCCAGTCTCCGGGAGCATCAGGGGGTCAGGCCAGTTGACACTATTGCTCCCTCCATGGGGCTGCAAACTCCCTCAGCCCGTTCAGTCCCTTCTCCAACTCCTCCATCTGGGACCTGATGCTCAGCCCAATGGTTGCTGTGAATTGAATCTTGGGTATTCCGAATTTTGGGCTAATAACCACTTATCAGTGAGTAGATACCGTGTTCATTCTTTTGTGACTGAGTTACCTCGCTCAGGATGATATTTTCAAGTTCCATCCATTTGCCTGTGAATTTCATGAAGTCATTGTTTTTAATAGCTGAGTAGTACTCCATTGTGTAAATGTATCACATTTTTTGTATCCATTCCTCTGTTGAGGGACATCTGGGTTGTTTTCAGCTTCTGGCCATTATAAATATGGCTGCTATGAACATAGTGGAGCATGTGTCTTTATTACATGTTGGAGCATCTTCTGGGTATATGCCCAGGAGTGGTATAGCTGGGTCCTCAGGTAGTATTATGTCCATTTTTCTGAGGGTCCGCCAAACTGATTTCCAGAGAGGTTGTATCAGCTTGCAATCCCACCAGCAATGGAGGAGTGTTCCTCTTTTTCCACATCCTTGCCAGCATCTGCTGTCACCTGAGTTTTTGATCTTAGCCATTCTGCTTGGTGTGAGGTGGAATCTCAGAGTTGTTTTGATTTGCATTTCACCGATGACTAAGGATGTTGAACATTTCTTTAGGTGCCCTACGAGTTTCCTCAGTTGAGAATTCTCTGTTTAGCGCTGTTCCCCATTTTTTGATAGGGTTATTTGGTTTTCTGGAGTCTAACTTCTTGAGTTCTTTGTATATATTGGATATTAGACCTCTATTGGATATAGGATTGGTAAAGATCTTTTCCCAATCTGTTGGTTGCCATTTTGTCCTATTGACAGTGTCCTTTGCCTTACAGAAGCTTTGTAATTTCATGAGGCCCCATTTGTTGATTCTTGATCTTAGAGCATAAACCACTGGTGTTCTGTTCAGAAACTTTTCCCCTGTGCCCATGTGTTCTAGATTTCTCCCCACTTTCTTTTTATTAGATTCAGTGTATCTGGTTTTATGTGGAAGTCCTTCATCCACTTGGACTTGAGCTTTGTACAAGGAGATAGGAATGGATCAATTTGCATTCTTCTACATGTAGACTGCCAGTTGAACCATCACCATTTGTTGAAAATGCTGTCTTTTTTCCACTGGATGGTTTTAGCTCCTTTGTCAAAGATCAAGTGACCATAAGTCTGTGGGTTTATTTCTGGGTCTTCAATTCTATTCCATTGATCTACCTTCCTGTCGCTGTATCAATGCCATGCAGTTTTTATCATTACTGCTCTGTAGTACAGCTTGAGGTCAGGGATGCTGATTTCCCCAGAAGTCCTTTTATTGTTGAGAATAGTTTTTGCTATCCTGGGTTTTTTGTTATTTCATATGAATTTGAGAATTGCTCTTTCTAAGTCTATAAAGAATTGAGTTGGAATTTTGATGGGGATTGCATTGAATCTGTAGATTGCTCTAGGCAGGATACCCATTTTAACCATATTAATCCTGCCAATCCATGAGCATGGGAGATCTTTTCATCTTCTGAGATCTTCTTCAATTTCTTTCTTCAGAGATTTGAAGTTCTTGTCATACAGATCTTTCACTTGTTTGGTTAGAGTCACACCAAGATACTTTATATTGTTTGTGACTATTGTAAAGGGTGTCAATTCCCTAATTTCTTTCTCAGCCTGTTTATCCTTTGAGTATAGAAAGGCTACTGATTTGTTTGAGTTAATTTTGTTTCTGGTCACTTTGCTGAAGTTGTTTATCAGCTGTAGCAGATCTCTCTTGGAGTTTTTCAGGTCACTTAAGTATACGATCATATCATCTGCAAAGAGTGATATTTTGATTTCTTCCTTTCCAATTTGTATCCTTTGACCTCCTTTTCTTGTCGAATTCGCTAACTAGAACTTCAAGTACTATATTGAATAGATAGGGAGAGAGAGGGCAGCCTTGCCTAGTCCCTGATTTTAGTGGGATTGCTTCAAGTTTCTCTCCATTTAGTTTGACGTTGGTCACTGCTTTTGCTGTATATTGCTTTTACTATGTTTATGTATGGGCCTTGAGTTCCTGATCTTTCCAAGACTTTTATCATGAAGGGATGTTGAATTTTGTCAAATGCTTTTTCAGCATCTAATGAAATGACCATGTGGTTTTTTTCTTTGAGTTTGTTTATGTAGTGGATTACATTGATGGATTTCCGGGTATTGAACCATCCCTGCATCCCCAGAATGAAGCCTACTTGGTCACAGTGAGTGATGGTTTTGATGTGTTTTTGGATTCGGTTTGCGAGAATTTTATTGAGTATTTTTGTGTTGATCTTTATAAGTGAAATTGGTCTGAAGCTCTCTTTCTTTGTTGGATCTTTGTGTGGTTTAAGTATTAGGGTAACTGTGGCCTCATAGAATTAATTAGGTAGTGTTTCTTCTCTTTCTGTTTTGTGGAATTGTTTGAGGAGTATTGGTATTAGCTCTTCTTTGACAGTCTGGTAGAATTCTTCACTAAAACTATCTCCCTATGTTGTTTTATGGTTGAGACTCTTAATGACTCTTTAGATGGTTTACTTGATCTTGATTTAGCTTTGGTACATGGTATCTGTCTAGAAAATTATCCATTTCATGTAGATTTTACAGTTTTGTTGAGTATAAGCTTTTGAAGTCAGACTTGATGATTATCTGAATTTTCTCAGTTTCTGTTCTTATGTCTCCCTTTTCATTTCTGATTGTTAATTTGGATACTGTCTTGGTGTCTTTTTATGTAGTTAGGCTAAGGGTTCATCTATCTTGTTGATTTTCTCAAAGAAACAGCTCTTGGTTTCGGTGATTCTTTGTGTTGTTCTCTTTGTTTCTAATTGATTGATTTCGGCCTTGAATTTGACTATTTCCTGCTGTCTACTCCTCTTGGGTGTGTTTGCTTCTTTTTGTTCTAGAGTTTTCAGATGTGCTGTCAAGTTACTAGTATGAGATCTCTCCAATTTCTTTATGAAGGCACTTAGTGCTGTGAATTTTCCTCTTAGCACTGCTTTCGTTGTGTCTCATAAGTTTGGTTATGTTCTCCCTTCATTTTCATTAAGTTCAAGGAAGCACATATATATATATATATTTACACATATATGTATATATGTATATATATATGTATGTACGTATGTATATGCCCATGCTCCTATGCATATAAGTAGTTGTCTTGGTTGTCAATGTGACTGGATCTGCAATCAACTAAAAGTCAAGCCCACATGGACTTTAGTAATCATTTTGTGTCAAGAAGAAGATTCACCCTAAATTTGGGTATGTTTTTGGTTTGGTACCTCAGATGAAAGCACATGGCAAGTGGAAGCTTTGTTTGTTTGCCCTTACTCTCACTGGCAGATTCATCCATTCTGTTGCTGTGGCATTCTTTCACTGATATTATAACCCACTTTTTCAGAAGTCCAACAAAGACAGAAGAATAGCAGCTTTTCAGGAACCCTCCCAGCCTTTAGCATGATTGGACTTTCTGAGCCATCCAACTTTGTGGGCTGAATAGCTACTGGATTCTTGGCCTCTATAGTGTGACTCAGCCATTGTCAGACTACCCAGACTATAACACATAAATCAGTATAATAAATGCCATTTTAAAATATATTCATCTATTGGTTTATTTCCTCTAGAGAACCCCAGAGTGGGCTTCTAGACTCCAAGGACATGTCTCAGGTCTTGAGAAGCTTTATGGGCATCTTATTATTCAGATTTCCCTTTTAGGCTTTTGAAGTTTATTGGGTATCCCTGCTGTCTGTCATCTACTGCTTCAAACAATTGCAGTGCAACACACTTCCTTCTAGTTGTTTTCAGTTAATCCCTAGATTGCTGATTGCCTATGGTGTTTCACAGTGAATCAGCTTCCAAGCAGGGTAAAATAAATGAATAAGTGACTTGTAGGGAACCATTAGGAAAATAGCCCAATGATGCATCGGAAGGGAGCCTGGATATCCTCACCCCCATCTACCTTCTCAATATATGTAATTAAAACTGTAGATTTCATTGTCTAATAAGATTATCTGCCGAGCCTTCTTGCTGCCCACAATTGCATTCACTGTTGCTGGGAAAGTGCTGAATGTGGTAGAGGATGTTCTCTATATTCTTTCACATCCTTTGTTTGCATGGCTCTCTGATAGAGGTAATGTCTTAAATTTCCAAGTTCCATTACCCTAGAAATTCATATCATTTTGAGGAAATTCTAGGTCAGGATACAAAGGCACTGATCTTCCAAATGATCTCCTTCTCTATTGAGGCTCACAATGAATTAGGCTCTGTGGACACAGACAGAAACTCCTGCTGTAGGAATTCTTAACAAGAATCCTGAGAACTGCATATAATTGTGGAGATTGTGGACCCAAGGAAGGATGGCAAACTGCTCTCCAAATCTTTTTAAGAGCTATCTAGAAAGGACTAATATTGTAAAGACTAAGACTTTACAAATTATGGTTATAATTAAAAATAGTGTGACACTATGGACCATGGTTATACGCAGAAATAATATCAAATTGCTATCAAAGATAACAGCAGCTTAGAAGGAACTGGACTAAAAGCCATGGGTAGAGAAGGGTCATGCCTGATTATGGTCAGCCAATTCATAGTAATCTTGTATTCCATTCTCAAATATGCTGTCCACTATATTTAAAGTTGCTTTGCCCTCCCTCTTGAGAAAAGAAAGATGACTTGTACAAACTCTCTCTAATGCCTTAAACATCTAGACCCCAAATTTCATGGATTGTTTTCCTTCTTGAATAGACTCAGAGGACTGGAAATATCAATGCAATCCTTATAGAGTTTGCCTGTTGTTTTTGGGAAAGTCACTGGCTTCCTAGCAACAGCTCCATCACGAGAACCTGCGATCTTTACTCTTGTACCATCTCTTTCATCTTCAGAGCTCACATTTCTATGATTTCTTCTCTTTATCTAATATCTTTCTCCATGTCTGCAATCCCTCTGCCCCTATAACTTCAGAACCTCAGAATATTCAGCATAGATGTCATTTCCAGAATTTATCACAAGTCTGCTCATGCTCCCTCTCGTGGAGTCTTAGTACATCTCCCAGTCTTAAGACCGTCTCCCAAACCCCCAGCACCTGCTGTGTGATTATAGACATTGGCAGTTTGGCTTTGGGACACTTTCTTTTCTCTTTCATCCCCAGAATTGAATTGAATTTTTCTTTATTGCTGTGTTCTTTTAACTTACTTTGGCAATGGAAAACATTCAGTGTGGCACAGTACACTTGGAGTTTGAAATTATTGAGTTCTCCATTTGCTTGCTTATAAGGGCCATTTTCAATAGCAATCTAGGCTTTGTTTGTCACAGCTTGTTGGAGGAGTGTTGTTTAATGAAGTGGAAATGGGGTGACAGGGCATGTTTACAAATATTAAAGTATGATCCTGTGATGATGGGCCTATCCAAATAGCCTAAAGGGGGAAGGGCAGGCCAGAGACAGTTTTTTAGCACTGCTGCTATCCTCTTTGATCAGATGTCCCTAGACCCTGAACCTTAAGAAGTGTGCATGCTCAGAACATGGGCTTTCAGGTGTTAGCCATCACAAGGTCTTTCTTCAGTGCTCATGGAAGTACTTATAAAATAGATGCCTTATTGAGTTTGAATGAGCTTGAAATTTCATCAATTTTAAGTAAGCCTGGTTCATATTGTTAATCCTCCAAGCACATAGTTAACTATAGCTTTCTTTAGTTGAATTTCATTATTTAAAACGCCTCAATATTATCCCACGGTACTCCTAAGCCCTAGTGGAGCAGAGTACAGGAATTTGGTTTGTTCAGACAGTATGTGCTGGTAAAAAGCAGTCTTTTCTTAATGTTAAAGATAATCTGTGTATATATTTTAGGGTGTGTGTATAACTTATATCCATCTTCCTATCCCACATGAAGGAGTTGGTAGTGAGCGGGTGGATGCGAATTCCTAGACTTTCAAATTGCTTCTAAAATCAGGATTAGAGCCTTTTGTACTTGGCAATGGAATGCGAGCCTGTTATGGAGTAGCTGGTATTATATAAGATGTTTGTATTCTGATAGAATAGAAGGTAGCATGACTAACAGAAAAGGTGAGGACCATGTAGTACTTTGGTAGGAGCCAAATCCTGAGGTAAGGATGCTTCCTTTCAAGGAAGGCAGCTGACAGGCTAGCTTTAGTAGGAACTTGATTTATGTTGGGAATCGGAGTGGTCCCATTGACAACAGTAACCCAAGAGATCATGCTATATGTACTTGGAATGTTGCTTAAAAGTCATATGTTATGCTGTGACTTCAAGTTGAGGAGAGGGGTTCATGACACAGGGCTATCTTTTCATGCATGTTGCCTTGATGCCATTATAGCAGTTCTGTAATGAATTGATTCTTTGAGATTAATCTTTTTTTTTAAATTTTTTATTTTTTTGATACTTTATTTACATTTCCAATGTTTCCCCTTTTCTGGGTCTCCTCTTTGGAAACCCCTATCCCCTCCCCAACCTGCCACTATGAGGGAATTCCACCTCCCACCCACCTGCCCACCCATCCCCATATTCCCACCTTGACATTCTCCTTTGCTGGGACCTCTAACATCCTCAGGCCCAAGGGGCTCTCCTCTCTCCCTGATGGCCATCGAGGTCATCCTCTGCCACATATGTGGTCCAAACCATGAGTCCATAGATGTGTATTCTTTGGTTGGTGGTCCAAACTCCAGGACGACGGGGGGGGGGG
>CM052706.1:104036270-104052137 GCA_028551405.1 Uromys caudimaculatus | reverse complement strand
TTGAGGTTCCCTCATTTAAAATGACTCTAGTTTGTGTCAAGTTGACGCACGACTCTGGGTGGGTGAGACAGATAGGTTGGGTTGAGAGAGATGTAACAGAAGAGGACACCACAAGTTAACTGAAGTTTCCTATGCTGAGCTGAGGAAGCTAGAAACCAACCCAGGGAAAATGTTCAATAGGGAATTTGAATGATAAATGATCCCTCTCCTTTTGGTTCTTAACTAAAGATAGGATGGGCTGTGATGAAAACTTTAATGGGTACAGAACTGGCCATAGGATCCTGACATGAGGCTGGGTGCATTATTTGTGCATATGATTCCTAGCATGTGCTCAGGTTGCCTACGTTGCTTGCCTGAAGACCATCATTAAAGCTGAGAGAGGTGAAGGAGATCAATAAATCCAAACAAGAATCCTGGGGAGCTGCCCTCAGAGTGCTGGTCTTCTGGGTGGTAGACTGGTGGAAAGGATGGGGACAGAGGCAGGAGGGACACATCTGAGAAAAACCTAATTTGGAAAAACTTAATGAACTACCATGGTGGGAACCACATAGCCAGTGACTCACAATGACTGTGCTTGTCCTAAAATAGCATGATGAGATTATGAGTGGTACTTCCTCAGTGACAAGCTGCTACTAATCCCATGTGCCAGAAGGGCCAGGAAGCTAAGCCTTTGATGCGTACTTTGTGACTGGAGACCTTCTCATCCTTTGAACTCCAAGTCTTCCCACAACCCTGCATGATCCCATGGCTCTCCCCTATTCATCTCTACTCTTCACATATTAAAAAAAAAAACCTCGACTCTGCATTTTGCATGCTATTCATCTCTATTACAGATGTTAGGGAATGGCTGGCCCACCCTCGTGCTAGGGCAAATGTTCCAGTGCTATGAATTCTTTCAGGGATGTAGCTTCACTGGTTACTTAATCTCCTCCTGTTTCTAAAACCTATCCCTACAGAAAGGCTCTTTTTCCTCCTTGTTGCTATCTGTGTCTTTCACTTTACTGTCGGACATAATCTCTTGACCATGTTGGTGACTGTCCCTTCTCTACATTTCAACATCGTGCTTAGCCTCCTGTTCACTTACCAACACTCTATACCTTGGTTTTTATCCTCTTCTCGAAGTGACTTTTCTGAATTGAAACTTGTCAAGTAGTGAAGGAGCAAGTCAATGAATGGGAGCATTTGTGTACATTGTTTATGTGCTCTGAGGGTCAATTTCCATGCTATTATTCCTACTTAATAAGAGGTTCCTTTTCAGGCTTTTGAATTTCCACATTTTCTTTAATATTTGTTTTTTTCTGCATAGAAAAATAGAAAGCAAGGATCATGCCAGTTCTCAGATATAATGTTCTCGATGGCATCGTACAGTTGTTTTTCAATAGATAGTGATGTGGAGAGTCAGGGTGTTGGGTCAGACTTTATGTTCTGAACTCAACCGCCCTGAATTCAGATCTTGTATGAGTGATCTTTGGCAGTTCCTCAACCTCATTTCTGCATCTCAGATGAGTCCACAAAAGCATCTGTTTTATACCAATTTTAGTATCTAATATATAATGTGTATAAAGTACTTAACCCAGAGCCTGGTAAATTATAAGTACTCAATTAGTGCTACCTATTAATAAATAAATTTTTTCTTATTACTCAGTGTGGTTCTGAAATAGTTCCCAGACTAGCTCTTACTTTCTCTTTGTTATTCTAGGATTCCAGGGTTTTCCAGCCTTAAAACAATTTTTTTTTGTTGTTTGTACTAAGTAGCTTTAATTCACCTTTTAAAAAGGAATAAAAAATACTCTATCCAGATGTGGTGGTGTGCATGCCTTTAATCTGAACACTTGGGAAGCAGATGCATGTGAAATTCTATGGTTTTGAGGCCAGCCTGGTCTATGCACCGAGTTTTAGACTAGTCATTGCTATGTGTTAAGACCCTGTCTCAGTATGTTCCACAATATACTCTTTTGTCTATATATCTTTTTTTTTGGATACTTTATTTACATTTCCAATGTTTCCCCCTTTCTAGGTCTCCTCTTTGGAACCCTTTTATCCCCTCCCCCTCCCCACCTTTATGAGGGAATTCCACCTCCCACCCACCCGCCCGCCCATTCCGTATTCCCACCTTGACATTCCCCTTTACTGGGGCCTCTAACACTATCGATTCCTCAGTGGGATATTTATTATTATTATCATTATCATTACTATTATTATTATTATTTTCTTTTGCATGGAGACTGTAAGGGTAGAGGGGCGGATACAAAGGGAGATAAGAGGGATTGGGTACATGATGTGAAACAACAAATTAATAAAAGTTTTTTAAAACCAAAAAAAAAAAAGTATAATGTTTGCAGGGTTGCTATAAATATCATGTTTACAGCATGTTTACATCATGTTCAGTGGACATTTCTAGAGCTGAAAATTGTGAGGAGAAAGACCAAATCCACAATTGTCTAATTAAAATGAACTTTATTCTAAAAAAAAAAAAAAAAGACCCTGTCTCAACAACATCAGCAACAAGACCCTGAATACCTTTATTCACATAGCTTCTTCTTTTTTTTTTTTTTTTTTTGGTTTATCGAGACAGGGTTTCTCTGTGTAGCCCTGGCTTTCCTGGAACTCATTCTGTAGACTAGGCTGGCCTCGAACTCAGAAATCCACCTGCCTCTGCCTCCCAAGTGCTGGGATTAAAGGAATGCGCCACCACTGCCCAGCATTCTAATGCAGTCACTCAAGAGCCTCCTGCTGAGTGGCTTCTCTCTGTCCAGCTTACTCTTGTAACAGCCTTTCTCTGTCCTGCTCATTCTTTTAAAATTACACAATATTTTATTGGTTATTTGGAAATTTCACATCATGAACCCTGATTACACTCTCTTCCCAGTCCTTTCAGGTCTGTCCTACCTCGCTTTTGAACTGCTACCCCCTGCCCTTGAAAAGAAGGAAGAGGAGGAGAAAAGAAGAAGAGGAAGGAGAAGGAGAAGGAGGAGGAGGAGGAGGAGGAGGAGGAGGAGGAGGAGGAGGAGGAGGAGGAGGAGGAGAAGAAGAAGAAGAAGAAGAAGAAGAAGAAGAAGAAGAAGAAGAAGAAGAAGAAGAAGAAGAAGAAGAAGAGACAATGACTAAATTGTGTTGCTCACGTACTCACTGGAGCATGGCTAACCTCTCAGTGGCCAGCCGCTTTAAAAAAATACTGAGTCCTTCCCCACCTCCACCTCCGCCTCCACCAGAAACTGTCAGTTGTGGAAAACTACACCTCTGCATTCTCATCACAATTTTAAGAGTTCTCTTTGAGAGTCTTTCTGTCTTAGCTGTTACTATTTTGGGAATTGGGTTGTGGGGTGGGGTGGGGTAGGGATAGGGGTTGTCACAGAAGCTTTCTATATCTCTCTCAACTGTGAGTCTGAAGACACAGTTACTACTGCAAAAGTAACTTCCCTGTCCTTTACAGTCAGTGGGAGCATGGAGCAGGAACTTTTACAGAGCTTCTGGTGACAGCATGGATCCCAGACATCCACATGGTCTCTGGAGTCAGCATGTGCTGTGAACCTCAACATGATCTCCAGTGACAATAGAGACCACAGACCTCAACAAGGCCCTCTGCTGCAGCATGGGCCAGACACCATCCTAGCTCCCAGTGGCAGCACAGGCCAAGGACATAAACATGGCCCTTGGTGGCAGGATGGCCCATGGACATCAACATTGCTTCATCTGCTTGGGCATCATATATATGTATATATATATATATATGTGATACATATATATATATAACTCATATATGATTTATATATTCATATATGATACATATATAAATTAATATATATAAATAATATGAATTTTTGCCCAAACAGTTTTGCATGCAAATATTCATTACAACAAGTTGTTGGTCTGGTTCAAGGTTTCTGGTTTTTGAAACATCATAAATACTGCACCACTGCTGTTGGCCAGAGTCAAGGTGATGTTGCGGTTACTCAGAGCAGCCAGGGGCAGGTTCTATGGCAGCTCTGCCCTTGATGTCCGCCTTCCTGGGGCCCTTTGACCTTTGTGCTTGTAACCTGCAGGTAGCAAGCTGCCTTGCATGGCCCATTTCCCTACAGAGCAAGTATGAGTTGCAGGTTTTGGCTGACCCCTATTCAGTAATGCTCTGTTTCTGCAGCAGTTCCAGGCAGCTGCACATCTTCCTGTTGTTGGTGCTGGCTGCCCCATGGCTCATCTGATACAACCTTTGTGCATGCAGCCTGATGGCGGTGAAGGGAATAGACTTGTTCTGCATTGGGCATCATTGTGTTTTGCTGTTTCTTCCAATTTTATGATTCCATTTTAAAAAAAGCATCTTCCCATAAGACTGCCTTTTTTTTCTTGGTTGTTCTGGAGAAATTGTGGGCTACACAGACTCCTTTTCTGCCATCACATCACCCTTCAGAGCCTCCATGGGTCTCCAGGCTCCTTAGAGCTCAGTGACATGCTCTGGAAGCTGCCACTATGCCTTGTTTTCTCCTTTCCTGCTCACTCTCTCTGTCCTGTGTAGTCTTGTGGAAGAGTCAGGTGCATCTCCCATCATGTTTCCAGGAAGCATAGGTGGTTGAGAAGGACTAGGTCTGGGGACCCGAGGCCCCTGGTTCGCATCCAGGATCCTTCACCACCTCATCATAGAAGCCTGTTGAGATAACTAAAATAGGAGAATATTCACCACTAATATAAAAGTATACGTAAACAATACTTTGAGTTATAGTGGGAAAATGTGTATATGAAGCAGTGCACGAACGTGAAAGCACAGTCACCTGCGTTGTCATGGATCCCTTCAGCCTTTCAGCCTTTGGTTCTTGCAATGAAATGAGTTTGGATGTGGTGGTGTTCATGCAAATGTGGCTGCAGCTAGCTTCCTGTGCTCACTTAACCTGGTCTGTTTTTCTCATACTGTTACTGTCCCCCTTCTCTATTCTAAAGCTTTTGTTACTTTGCATTTCAGAGTTTCAGAAATAAAAAAAAAATAAAAACAACAATCTTTCTTTCTTTTAAATTCTACATTTAAAGAAAAAAACCAAAACACCCAAACAAGTAGTCTTCTTACAGACATGCCATGAAAAAAAGAATAAAATATAGCTATAAACCTTTCTCTTTAAAACAAAACCATTCCCCTAATTTTCTTCTTGGAGTAGTTCTTTAAAATTAGAGGAAATTTGACATGAAGTATAGGACTGTCCAGTTGTTGATGCAAGGACATTTTTGGTGAACACATCAGCTGCAAGAGGAACATACTGGCTGATGAGTTTCCACCTGGGTATCTAAGCCAACTCTAATTGCACTGCCACCAAAGCCAGGCTCATAGTCAATTCAGAGTAGGATGGTGCATGAATGCCATTCTTTGTATTATGTGCAATCAACGGAATGAGCAGAATCTGAAATCCACTTAGCACATTCAGTCTAACCAGGAGGAAGCAGATTCTGCCAGCACTGACTAAGATTTATCCCTGATGAGTTTCCAGTCTGCTGAAGTGGGAAGTTGGTAATTAGACATCAATTTAGACTCTAAGCTTTCTCCAGTGGAAAGTGAGTCGGGGGGATGCATGTCTACAGCTTGATGGCATTAGGATTCATGCCTGTGTGTTTCATCTTTTGATGAAAGAATAATGTCATGAACTTTACATGGGTCATAGTTTTCTTTTAAGCTTGTAATTTACCAAAATAGAGGCTGTTCTGCAAAGATCACTAAGTGGAATTTTTCCCCTGGTTTAGTCACATATTCCTAATGTCCTGTTTTCAGGAAACCTTGCCCTTTCCCGAGCTAGGCATGACCTCTCAGACATTTTTAGTTGTGCATATCTGTTTTGGCACATGTCACCTCTGATTTTGGCTTATAGATGCTGTGGTGGTTTGAATAAGAAAGGTCCTCTACCAACCAGCTCAGGTTTTAAGCACTTGCTCTTCACTCCAGTTGTTGTTGTGTTTGTGAGGGTCATGGGAGGTCAAGCCTTGCTGGGAGAAGTCCGTCACTGTGGGTGGGCTTTGAGATTTTGGAGCCTTGCCTTACTTCGCTCTTTCTGCTTCATGTTCCTGATAAAAGTTTTGACCTCTCGGCTTCCTGCTCCTGTCACCATGCCAGCCACCTATTGCATGATTCCCCTCTATGATGGGCCCTTACACATATGGAACTACAAGCAAAAATATTTTCTTTCTTCTATTTATTGCTTTTTGTCATGATGTTTGGTAGTGAGGATTTTGGTTTCTTAAAAAACCCAGTTATGTTATGTGAATGTTTTTATTTTAATCCCAGGTGTGGGATAAAAGGCTGCTTCTCAGCTGGTGATTATGATTTGCCTCATACACTAGTAGGGTCATGATTTTTGCCAGCTGCAGATAGTTTAATTCTGGAGATTCTCGAGAGCCCTGGGAGAGCCTGTGGAGGCTGCTGCTGCCCCTGATTGCTGTTAGTTGGAAATATCCTGATTGTACTGGCCCCAAGAAACATGACATCCCCAGTCAGCAGGAGGTAGTCTAAAGAGACCTATACCCCTTTCTCCTCTAACCTTCTTTCTCTCCTATCTAGTGTTGAAAGACTGGAAGGGATTAGGGTGATATAGGGTTGGAAGGCTGGTAGTTATAAGAACACAATAAAGTAGCATAAAAAATATACGAATAAGTGCCATCCAAATGTGCAGCCAGGAAAAATAATGGGAAACTTGGTTTCTAGTGCTGCAGAGGAGATAGCAGGGTACGAAGGAATGAATATACTGTTTCAGGAAGTCAGCAAATGGTTTATTATGGTTGTCACCACTGTTTCTCTGCTGCTATGCTTCCAGAAGGGATTTTCTGTTTTTGCTTCTGCTTCTACTTCTGCTTCTGGTTTCTCCTCCTCCTCTTCCTCCTCCTCTTCCTCCTCCTCTTCCTCCTCCTCTTCCTCCTCCTCTTCCTCCTCTTCCTCCTCTTCCTCCTCCTCTTTTTCTCAAAAAAGCTTGGGAGAATGACTGAGCTGTTGGAACAAGCCTGACGTGGTGGAAAGAAGCCCCATGTGTGTGTCCTGGGCGCTGCGGCTCTGGGTGGGACAGGAGACACACGGGAAGTGGTCACACATCTTCCCACACAGTCCGACTGGCAGGTGGGGGCTGTGGGAAGCCTTTCTGGCCCTGCCCATAGGTGGGAGAGGGGACCATTCCCAGGGAACAAGCGGCAGCCATCTCCGTGGGTTCTCTAGCCCGGGGTACCACAGTCGCCGCAGGGTGCCACAGATGGGCTAGCCGGAGCTCAGCTGGGGTTCCCACCATGACCGTGTTTTGGTGGCTTGGGGCACTGGGCTAGCTGCTTAGGCTTGGGTGAATGGGTACCATCTGGGAGTGCTGGGAAGCCCTCTGTGAGAGATTAGATGCCGTTCCTTAATCAAGGGCCGGATCCTTCGCTTCCCATGGTGGATCCAGATGAAGAGACAGTCCATAATTCTAAGACGTTTATTGTCATTGTGTGGAGAATGGTGTGGGTGGAATTGTACCTCCACCTTTCTGGGAGAGGCGAGGCAGATATAGTAACTGGGAAGGGGCGTGGCTAAGCCTCAAGGTGTTTCATTAACATGCGGATGGCTTGGGCCTGCTTGTCTACGCCTCTACCTGAGGAGGGGTAGTACATAACCGTGACTGGAGCCAAAAAGCCTCCCGGGAGCATTGGCATATGTTTTCGGTCCCTTGCGGATTGTTCCACTGGGTCCCCCAGATTTACGCCTGTGCTCAACCGGGTGTCAGATTGCCTGTCACAGATGACTGCCCTACACTGAGCAATTGGAAAGATTCTGAGTGGAAATGGAGGGATCTAAGATGTAACTGGAGAGGTTATAGGTAGAGGTCAAAGTACTTGGAGAGCTGAGTAGCATCAGAAAAGACTGAAATAAAGGGTTCTGATGCAGTGACTGAGAGCAGGAGATTCCCTCAGGATAAAAGAGCAAAGCAGACTTGGCTAGAAGGCAGATCACCATCTGGCCTGTGCTACTCACTTTGAGTTTCAAGTCCCCCAAACCCCAGGGCAGGACTGGGAGCTGGAGGAGGAGGAAAAGAAGCCTGGGCAGAGCCATAGGGTTAAAGAGAAACAGCCTGTTCTGAGAGAAAGGGTTAATCTTGAACAAATTGCTCTGCCAGAGGGGCAGCCTGGGATTAGGAGATTACCACCATTAGCTTTTCCAGTAGTTGCATCAAGTTGCATTTTGATATCAAAATGTCCAGTTCTTCAATTGCAGTAAATTTGGCCATTTTAAAAGACATTTTGATTAAGCTGCTAAAAGTCTCAGAGCTCAAAATCTCCATTGTGGTAACTGTGAGGGACATGATACTTTCCTAGCCATATCCCCAAATGGCCAGAGTGTTAAGTCTGAGGACACCATAAAAGCTAACAAGTCATTTCTGGCAGCAATGGGTTCTTGGTAAGAATGCCCTCCCAGGGTTTGCAGATGCTGTGGTAAAAGGTTTCATTGGACAGGTGAGTGCAGGTCCAGGAGGGACACACAAAGTAATCTCTTACAGCCAGAAAGCAGCTTTGGGGCCCTAGCTCAAAGTACAAGTTATTTTAGACAAGAGCATCTGAGAGTTACTAGGTTATAAAAGGGGGAGCATATAGGATGATAGGATAAAAGATAGATTATTGAATGTACTAGAAAGCAACATGTCTCAAATATTTTACATTGGTATTGATTATTGTATTTGATAGAAATTTAAGGTTATTTTATTCAACTCTTGGTTATTGGACATTTGCAACTCATGTAAAAATGTAAAGTTCTAGTCTATTGCAAACTGTTTAGGATAATTAGAAATGCAAGTTAGTAGTTAGTCATCTATAATTTTACTTGTAGTCTTGAAGGCCAGTCCTTTAAAATCCCTGCTTCACAGATAAGTCCATCAGATATTTTGGGTCTGTCAGCTGAAGACTGAATACTGCAACAACACAGATGAACCTTGGGTGACTGTCCAGGTAACCAGCAGTCTCTGTCATTTCTATAGTTTAGTTATAGTCTTACAATACTTTATTAAAGAGTAAAGACATTAAAAAAACTTAAATTGTTTAGGATCTAGGAAAATGCTTTAGGATGTAAAAAAGATGTTTTAGAGATCATAGATGGAAGAAGATATGATAAGAAAGTGATTTAAGTACAAAACTTTGGACTCACCAGGATAGGATGATAGTGGAGTACTTTCTCCAAGGTTGCCAAATACATATGGACTGTACATTGTGAATATAATTCTTACTTGATAGTTCTCATAATTGTTCTTATTGTATATAGTTTATTAATGTTAGAGAAAAAAGTCAGTTTTTGGACTAAAAGGGGGAAATATAGTGAGAATACTGGTTCTTAGAAAACCCAGTTATGTTTTTGTTTTAATCCCAGGTGTGGGATAAGAGGCTACTTCACAGTGGGTGATTAAGATTTGCCTCATGCACTAGCAGTGGTGTGATTTTTGTCAGCTGCAGATAGCTTAACTCTGGGAACTCTGAAGAGGGTACAAATGGGAGAGCTGTGAGAGGGCTGTGAAGGCTGCTGATTCCCCTGCTGTTACTGAGAGGGCTGTGGAGGCTGCTGATTCCCCTGCTGCTCCTGGTTGCTGTTGTACTGCTGATGAGAAGAATAAATGGAAGATATCCTCACATCAGAGATTAGACTGGCCCCAAGAAATAAGATGTCCCTAATCATCAGGAAGTAGTCTACAGAGAACTATGGCCCCTGTCCCTCTAACCCTCTCTCTTCTACTTGGGGTTGGGGGTTGGAAGGAATTAGGGTGGAATAAGGGTTATAAGAGTGGTAGATATAAGAACCTAATAAAGTTGCCTTAAAAATTCACCAACAATGTTTTATCACAGCAACATAAAATAATTAATATAGAACTTTAAGTGCACTTTAGACTTTCCAGTAGATTTAAAACAGCCTTGACAAAAGGCGTTTAATATATTGTGTTCCTGGTGCCTTAAGTAGATTAAAATCAATATATATGTCAAATAAGGATAACAAAACACAAGGTAAAACTCAATTAAAACACTAGAGGTGTTAAGAATGATCAGAAAAGCCCAGCAAAAAATGCTCTTGACTTGGGTGACAGCCCAAACTCTGCTATCTTCTGACTTTGAAGGTAAGTAGGTGTTGGTGTGTCCTTCCAACATTTATGACCTTCTCTAAGCCTAAACTCTTTCCTTTTGCTTTCTGATTTTCTTTCATTTTAATTGACATATAAGTTGCTCCTATGACCTCACTTGTAAAATTAAAATTATTTATATCTAACTCATAGAATTGACACAAAGTCTTAAGGCAGTGTACTGGCTAGTTTTGTGTGTCAACTTGACACAAGCTGGAGTTTTCAAAGAGAAAGGAGCTTCAGGTGAAAAAATGTCTCTATGAGATCCTGGTGTAAGGCATTTTATCAATTAGTGATCAAGGGGGGGGGGCCCTTGTGGATGGTACCATCTGTGGGCTAGTAGTCTTTGGTTCTATAAGAAAGCAGGCTGAGAAAGCCAGGAGAAGCAAGGAAGCCAGTAAGGAAGATCCCTCCATGGCCTCTGCATCCTGCTTCCTGACCTGCTTGAGTTCCAGTCCTGACTTCCTTTGGTGATGAACAGCAGCATGGAAGTGTAAGCTCAATAAACCCTTTCCTCCCCAACTTGCATCTTGGTCATGATGCTTGTGTAGGAATAGAAACCCTGACTAAGACAAATTGGTACCAGGAGTAGGGTATTCCTGTGACAACCTGACCATGTTCTGGGGAGGACTGTGGAAGGACTTAGGAACTTTGGACTGCTCTGTGGGATGTTGTGTAGGAGCTTGGAAGATAATGTTGAGAATAGTACAGAAGATGGAGGCCTGGCTTGTGAAATTTCAGAGGGAAGATTAAAGACTCTAATCAGGGCCATTGCTGTTTTGACTGTGAAGGTTCTGTGGTTTTGGCTAGCTGGGGCTGAAGGATCAGCTGTGAATTACAAGATACCAGAACTACTAAAGCAAAACTATTGCATTGCTGGGACTATTGATGCTGGTTGGCTGGAGCTTGGAAACTGGTGGTGATTGAGAGGAGACCAGCATCATTGAGGTGAAATCTTCTGAGAAGTGTTTTCTGAGAGCACAGAGGCTGTGTTCCAGAGATAGCCAGGGTTGTACCTTGTGCTGTGGCTGGACTTGGTAATGTCTAAGAGTCACCCAGCCTGGTACTGGTTTTGAAGGTATGAAGGAGTCATGAAGAACAGCTGGGGCCTGGGAACTGTTGAGAGGCCACGGAAGGCCATTGGTGAAGGTGCAGCCTCAGTTGCAATTTATGGCCCAGGACTGAAGGGGTCATGGAGGGGAGTTGAGGCTTCGCACCATGGGGAATGTTAATATGTAAGAATTTGCAAAGACTGTGGGACTTGTAAAGTTATTTAGATCTTGGGGATGAATAAGAAAGTAAGGGTTGAGGCTTAATGGTGATGTGTTTGTGTGACATGTTGACAAAGGGTCAATTGTACTGGCTAGTTTTGTGTGTCAACTTGACACAAGCTGGAATTATCAAAGAGAAAGGAGCTTCAGTTGAGAAAATGCCTCTATGAGATCCAGGTGTAAGGCATTTTCTCAATTAGTGATCAATGGGGGAGGGCCCCTTGTGGGTGGTACCATCTGTGGGCTGATTGGTAGTCTTTAGTTCTATAAGAAAGCAGGCTAAGAAAGCCAGGAGAAGAAAGCAAGCCAGTAAGGAACATCCCTCCATGGCCTCTGCATCAGCTCCTGCTTCCTGACCTGCTTGAGTTCCAGTCCTGACTTCCTTTGGTGATGAACAGCAGCATGGAAGTGTAAGCTCAATAAACTCTTTCCTCCCCAACTTGCATCTTGGTCATGATGTTTGTGCAGGAATAGAAACCCTGACTAAGACAGGTAGGAAATACATGTCTAGCAGTTTTGTGAACCACAGTGTTATATGAATGTGAACTAAGCCACACATAAAGGGGAACCTGTATCCTTTTCTGATTTCTAGGGTAAACTGAGTTTGAAGCCCTCATGAGATGTCCATATGTAAGCATCTGGAAGACACACTGCCTCACAGTAGGTATTTAATACATAGTTGATGAGTTTAATCATTGGTAGCTTCTTCAAAAGCATTATCTCAGAGATCTAGATAATTGTGTTCCCACAGGACACATGAAGAAGAAATGGATAGCTAGCTATATGGCTATCAGATGGTTTTTATTCAGATTATGTTTTTACAGAACACCAGACCAATTCCTTAAGAGAGGTGCTGTTTGCAAAAGCTATGTGCAGTTCTACCCAGAGGGCTTAGGAGGAACCTTTTCTTGAATTGCTCAGCAGAAGCAGTGCTCAGAAATTATCCTTGAACAATTGCAGTTCTAAGGGATACACTGAGGAAAAAGTACCTTAAGGCGGTTAAAGTAAGCAGATGCTCAATGCAATTTCCATTAAAAATAGCTTCCATTTGCAATTTCAGAAGTTGCTACAATCTATCACTTATTTAATTAGTTTATTAAAAATATTTATTGAATGTCTATTATGTTCCAAATATTGTTTAGATATAAGTATTCAAGAATGGGCAAGAAGAATAAAAATTTCTGTTACTATAGATAAAACATCCCCCAAAGAGTTGGGGGGTGCAGCTACTGGAATCTAGTGGAAGGGATAAGGCAGTATTGGACTTTAGCTCTCACCCTGGGGTCCATGAGTGGGACATGTGGATAGAAGCATCCTCAGAGGGATGTACAGGTATTTCCTCTCAAATAAAACATTCACTCCTACAAGGAGGAAGGCTCAGACTCAAGAAGTAAATTAAACTTAAAAGGCTGAGAAAAGAAAATACAACCCAGGAATCACAATAAGCAAGATTCACAAGACTTATATAAGCAGTAAACATTTTCAGGGGAGAAGAGAGTTTCCTTTAACCCAGAATGCTGCCAGTTGGGCAGGGAGCTCCAATGACATAGATTTTGTGAACTGTCACACATGCTGGGATAGCTTTTCAGTGATGCAGCTGCTTTTGAGCTATTCAGGCTCCTGAAGGTAACCATTGCTCTAGCTCCTGTAACTAACCCCAATAAATAAACTCTCAGGTTAGTTAAGAGACTTTAGTGGAGTTGTTTATTTGGTCTGTTATAAGTGCTCTGTCTGGAATCAACACATGTTTGTTTGTCCCAGGGGAAAAGTCATATAACAGAGGGATTATAACATGGTCTCTCCAGTGTCCCAAACACACCATCCTGAGACCCAAGTGGAAGAATGGAGGTCATTGATTTAACAAATAAATTATTTTCTTACAAGAAAATTTATAGTTCTATTCCCATGTCAACTTACCTTGACTAAGTAACACATGACTGCTGGCTACTCTTCATTATTCCTCTCTGCCTGATATGACTGTTTCGTATGGGAAATACCCATATAAAAATAGTCATGCTTTACTAAGGACTAAGGAAGAGAACTGAAAAGTTGGGTGATCCTTAGTAATAGCATTCTTTTCTCAGGGAATTGTGATGTATTACTTGACCTACAGCAACTCCTTTTTAGACATCTATTTTAAAGTTTACTAAATTATACAGTAAATATAATTAGAAACTTATTTTCTTAGGCTTTGGTCATAAAACAGAAACATAAACATCACACAATGGCTTATCCTAAGAGTCAGTTATGAAATTCCCTGTAGTTACTGGTAATTTATAGTTTCTTTCTAAGAGATATATTAGTGTTAAAGATAAATTGCCACAGCCTTTTCCTGAACAATCTTTGAATATATTGTTTTTAAGGAGAACAAAGAAGTAGAAGATAGTGTTTCTAAGTAGCTTCTTTATGGTAGATATAGTCCTAAGTGATGTTATACCAAGAATATCATAATGTGTTTTTAAGTAGTCTCCAGTTAAAATAGTTCTGAGAAGATAAATTTGTCAAATGATCTCATTACATTTTCAAAGTTGGACTGAGAATGAAATATTTTTCACTATGAGTAATGGGTAATGGTGAAAAACATAGACTTGGCAATAACTGCCTAGGTAGTGTTCTGTATTCCACTGCTGTTCTTTCCTTATATCTATTTTTGTGTTCACTTCTATCAGCCTGGTTTTATAGCACTGTGAAAATGAAACAACAGAAAGTATACACAGACACAAAGTCTCAAAACTTATGCCCAGCACGGAATACCTTCATGCACGTTACTGGCCAGGTAGACCCTATCAAAAAATAGCCTATTGGCACTATCCTTGATACATACCTATTGAGGACCCTATTGCAGAAGACATACTTTGCTATCCACACACTTTCGCTGCAGGACAAGGAGAAATCAATCTCAAACTGGCCAGGAAACTTCCTCCTTGTTGGTTAGCTTTCATGATGCCTGAAGAAGCCATGAAGCATTCTAGGAGAGGAAAGACATTAGCGGTCTTACCCAGCACTGAGTCCTGCATCTGGCAATATTGTCATGCCAGGCAGGCATTATGTACCTGGTGATGCAGTCAGGGCATGATAAGTTGGGGAGTAACTAACAACCTTCTGATTGGATTTGGGGCCACAAAAAATTAATTACAGGAGAGAATGTCATGCCTAGTACTGTCATAGTTGGGGATGTCATAGGCCCATAGTGGAACATGATATTGTTATTTTGCTATCCATGCTGTCAAATTTCTCTTTTTTTTGTATATATATATATATACATACAATATTTTTGATACTTTATTTACATTTCTAATGTTTCCCCCTTTCTAGGTCTCCTCTTTGGAAACCACCTATCCCCTCCCCCTTCCCCACCTCTATGAGGGAATTCCACCATATTCCCACCTTGACTTTCCCCTATACTGGGGCCTCTCCTCCCCCTGATGGCCAACAAGGCCCTCCTCTGCCACATATGTGGTCCGAACCATGGGTCTCTCCATGTGTATTCTTTGGTTGGTGGTCCAGCCTCCAGGAGCACCAGGAGTCAGGCCAGTTGACACTGTTGCTCACTCCATGGGGCTGCAGACTCCCTCAGCTCCTTCAGTCCCTTCTCCAACTCCTCCATCACTCTCAGGCAAGCGGTTACTGTAAAGTGAAACTTGGGTATTCTGAACGTTTGGGGTAATATCCACTTATCAGTGAGTACATACCACGTTTGTTCTTTTATGACTGAGTTACCTCGCTCAGGAAGATATTTTCAAGTTCCATCCATTTGCCCCAGAATTTCATGAAGTCATTGTTTTTAATAGCTGAGTAGTACTCCGTTGTGTAAATGTACCACATTTTCTGTATCCATTCCTCTGATGAGAGACATCTGGGTTGTTTCCAGCTTCTGGCTGCTATAAATATGGCTGCTATGAACATAGTGGGGCTTGTGTCTTTATTACATGTTGGAGCATCTTCTGGGTATATGTCCAGGAGTGGTATAGCTGGGTCCTCAGGTAGTATTATGTCCATTTTTCTGAGGGTCTGCCAAACTGATTTCCAGAGTGGTTGTACCAGCTTGCAATCCCACCAACGATGGAGGAGTGTTCCTCTTTCTCCACATCCTTGCCAGCATCTGCTGTCACCTGAGTTTTTTGATCTTAGCCATTCTGACTGGAGTGAGGTGGAATTTCGGACTTGTTTTCATTTGCATTTCCCTGATGACTAAGTTGGTTGAGCATTCTTTAGGTGCTTCTCAGCCCTGCGAATTTCCTCAGTTGAGAATTCTCTGTATAGCTCTGTTCCCCATTTTTTGATGGGGTTATTTGGTTTTCTGGAGTCTAACTTCTTGAGTTCTTTGTGTATGTTGGATATTAGCCCTCTATCAGATGTAGGACTGATAAAGATCTTTTCCCAATCTGTTGGTTGCCCTTTTGTCCTATTGACAGTGTTCTTTGCCTTACAGAAGCTTTGCAATTTCATGAGGTCTCATTTGTCGATTCTTGATCTTAGAGCATAAGTCATTGGTGTTCTGTTCAGGAACTTTT
>CM052706.1:104005163-104035770 GCA_028551405.1 Uromys caudimaculatus | reverse complement strand
GTACATACCATGTTCCTTCTTTTGTGACTGAGTTACCTCGCTCAGGATGATATTTTCAAGTTCCATCCATTTGCCTGCAAATTTCATTAAGTCATTGTTTTTAATAGCTGAGTAGTACTCCATTGTGTAGATGTACCACATTTTCTGTATCCATTCCTCTGATGAGGGACATCTGGGTTGTTTCCAGCTTCTGGCTATTTGCTTTGTTGATCTTAGCTGTTCTGACAGATGTAAGATGAAATCTCAAAGGAGTATTGATTTACCTTTCCTTGACGACTAAGGATGCTGAACAATTGAATTTCCTCTTTTGAGAATTCTCTATTTAGATCTGTACTCCATTTTTGATTTGGGTATTTGTTTTTTGATGTTGTTTGTTTGTTTGTTTTTGATATCTAGTTTCTTAAGTTCTTTATGTTTTACTAGCTTAATCCTATCAATCCATGAACATGGGAGAGCTTTCCATCTTCTAATATCCTCTTCAATTTCTTTCTTCAATGGCTTGAAAGTTTCTATCATACATGTGTTTCACATGCTTGGTTAGAAACACTCCAAGTTATTTTATATCATTTGAAGCAACTTTGAAAGGTTTTGTTTTCGTGATTTTGTTCCTCCATACATTTGTCATTTGTATATTGGAAGGCTACTGATTTTTGTGAGTTAATTTTGTATGCTGCTACATTGCTGAAGTGTTTATCAGCTATATAGGGTTCCCCAGTGGAAATTTCAGGTTCACTTATATATACTCTCACATCATCTGCAAATCAAGATAATGTGACCTCTTCCTTTTCAGTTTTATTTCCCTGTGCTCTTCATCAGTTGTGATACTGCTCTGGCTAAGTACTATATTGAATAGGTATGAAGAGAGTGAACATCCTTTTATTATTTCCTGATTTTAGTGGAATTGCCTTGAGTTCCTCTCCATTTAAGTTGATGTTGCTTATGGGCTTTCTGTAAATTGCCTTTATTATGTTGAGGTATGTCTATGGTATCCCTAATTTCTTTAGGGTTTTTTATCATGAATGGATGCTGGATTTTGTCAAAGGCCTTTTCTGCATCTAATGAGGAGATCATGTGGGGGTTTTGCTTTCAGTTTATTTATAGCATGGATTACATTTATTGATTTTCTTATATTGAACCACACTTGCATCTCTGGGATGAAGCCTATTTGATCATGGTGGGTGATCCTTTTGATGTGCTCTTGGATTAGGTTTGCAGTATTTTATTGAATTTTTTGGGATTATGTTCATAAGAAAAATTGTTCTGTAATCCCATTTCTTTGTAGAGTCTTTATGTAGTTTGAGTTAAGGGGTAACTATAACTTCATAAAAAGAATTGGGCAACATTCTTTCTATTTCTATTTTGTGGAATAATTGGAGGCATGTTGGCCTTAACTCTTCTTTGAAAGTCCTGTAGACTTCTCCACTAAAACCATCTGGCCATGATTTTTTTACTTGTTTGGCTGGTTGGTTACTTGTTTGTTTTGGTTTGGTTTTGGTTGGGAGAGTTTTAAGGACCTATTCCTTATTCCCTATCCTATTTCACTAGGAGTTATGAATCTATTTAAATAGCTTATCTGTTCTTGATTTAACTTTGATAAGTGGTATATATCAAGAAAATTACCCATTTCTTTTGTGTTTTTCAATTTGGTAGAGTAAAGGTTTTCAAAGGATGTCCATATAATTCTCTAGATTTCTCAATATCTCTTATTATATCCCCATTTGCCTCTAATATTTTTTACATTTTTATGTTCTTTCTTCACCTTTTAATTAATTTAGATCAGAATTTATCAATCCTATTGATTTTTTTTCTTAAACAACCAACTCTTTGTTTCATTGATTCTTTGTACTGTTTTTGCTTTTTTGTTTTGTTTTGTTTCTATTTTATTGATTTTAGTTCTAAGTTTGACTATTTCTTGCCATCTATTCTTTGGGGTATGATTTCTTCTTTTTCTTCTAGTGCATTCATGTGTACTGTTAAGTTGATAGTATGAGATGTCTTCAAATTTTTGTACTGACTTGGTCTATGAACTTGCCTCATAGAACTGTGTTCATTTTGTTTAATACATTTAAATAAATTATGTATTCACTTTCATTTAATTCTAAAAAGTCTTTATTTTCTTAACTTTGTCAGGACTCATCTTCATTCAACAGAGTGCTGTCAGTTTCCATGAGCTTGTAAGCTTTCTGTTGTTTCTTTCTGTTGTTGCTGTTGATTTCCAGCTTTAAGCCATGGTGGTCTGATAGGATGTACAGTATTGCTTTGATTTTCTTGTATCTATTGAGAATTGCTTTATGTCCACATATAGGGTCAATTTTGGAGAAATCTTCATTAGGTACTAAAAAAGCACTGTATTCTTCTTTTGTGTTTGGGTGAAATACTCTGTAAATATGTTAGGCCAGGCTAATTTAGCTCTGGCATTTCTCTGTTTAGTTTTTGTCTGGATACCCTGTCTGTTGATGAGAGTGTAGTAGTGAAGTCCTCCAATCTCAGTGTGTGAACATCAATATGTGACTTAAGCCATTGAAGTGTTTCTTTTATGAACTTGGGTTTAGAGCATAGATGTTAAGAATCACAATGTCCTCTTGGTGGAGCTTTACTTTGATAAATATATTATGTTCTCTACTATCTCTTCTGATTAGTTTTGATTTGAAGTCTATTTGACCAGATAGTAAAATGGCTACACAGCTTATTTCTGACATCCATTTGTTTGGAATATCTGTTTTCATCCCTTTATCCTGATGTCTGTCCTTGATGTTAAGGTATGTTTCTTGGATAAAGCAGAAGGATGTATCTTGTCTTTGTATCTGTTAGTCTATGTCTTTGTGCTAGGAAATTGAGACCATTGATGTTAAGAGCTATCAATGACCAATAATTGATGATTCCTGTTGTGTTGCTGTTGTGCTGGCTGTGGTGGTGGTGGTGGTGGTGGTGGTGGTGGTGGTGGTGGTGGTGGTGGTGATGTGTGTGTGTGTGTGTGTGTGTGTGTGTGTGTGTGTGTGTGTGCGCGTGCACCTTCTTTTGACTTTGCTGACCTGAGATTATTTATTTCCTATACTTTCTTAGATGTAGATAACCTCATTAGGTTGGAGTTTAGCTTCTAGAACTTTCTGTAGGTCTGAATTGCTAGATAACTGTTGGTTAAATTTGGTTTTCTCATGGAATGTCATATTTTCTCCATCTATAGTGACTTAAAGTTTTGCTGGGTATAGTAGCCTCCTAGGAATGGAGATGAGGGCAGTGGAGGAGCTTCACAAAAGAGAAAACAGGATCACTTAGGATATAGAAATGGTGGCAGAGAATATAAGAAGCCACAGCAGAAGGTTTACTACAGACCTGGGTATAAAACTGGGGGATTGGACTTGAAGAAATGGAGGCGAGGAAGAATAAAGATCTGTAGTCAGCCTACCTAATTTCCTGGCCAGAGGGGTCACTGGGTTCCCAGGAAGTTTCTGCTGGAGTTGAGTGGTAGAACAGAGAAACCAGTGGGGAAATGAGGTAAGAGCTGCATCTATGGAATCCACCAGAGATGAGGTAGAGGGGAGACCACCACAGATGTTTTGCTGCAGTGCTTGAGATAAGTCTGTGGGATTGGATTGGAGGAATGAAGAGAGAGGTGAAGATCTGTAGTCAGCCTACCTGCTGCCCTGGCTGGAGTGGCCTCTCAAACTAGTTCACCATCAAGTGACAAAATGTTCAAACACATGAGGATGAGGGAGATAGTTAACATCCAGGTCATAACACCTCTTATCTATGCTTTTGTCTTCCCACAACTAGCATCCAAAAATGCTTAATAGAAAATTCCAGAAATAAGCAACTCCCACATTTTAAATCATACACAGCTAAATAGTATAATAAGCTCTCACTGTATCTCACTCTGCCCATGCTGTGTGCTCAGACCCACGCTGTATATTCTACTTTGCCAGTTGTCTCAGAAATCAGGTTGAGCATCATGATATACCACCACAGTGGTTGAGTTCAAGTAACCTTTTAAAACTTAATAATGATTCTAAAATACAAAAAAGTATTACTATATATTTTAATATTGTTACATTTACTTATTGTACATCTGCAGTAAGTACAAATTCACTCTCATCTCAGCATGCGTGTAGAGTTCAGAAGATAACTTGAGGAATAAGTTATATGATCCACCACATGGGTCTTTAGGCTTAAACTTAAATAAACAGGCTTGGTGACAATGTCTTTACCCACTGAGCTATCTCAGCAGCCCTTTAGTTTATTTTGTATTTATTTTATCTTATTGTTTTAAATCTATAATTGCACCTAAATCCATCTCTTACTGAGCTAATGTAAGTTTAACATTGCATGCATGTACTCACTACATAGGACTTTATACAATCTGTGATGTCACATTTCAAGCAAGGGGTTAGAACCTACATCCACTATATTTAGGACACTTCTGGTCACGAGTTTTTCTCATGTCTCAAAGAGCACTGTGACCTTTGTTTTCATTTTCTTGTTTGTGTTTGTCAGTTTTGTCTTCTAATGTTTAATCTTTATCCTAAGAAAATACTTTAATCTTCCAGCCTACCCAAGGTATCTGTGTATATTCCCCACAGCTCTGAGCATACCATGAGACACAGTAGAGACCAGCTTTTACAGAGATTTTTCCAAGAATAAGAAAAAGCAGGTGGATAAATTAAGTCATGGAAGAGCAGAACCAAACACAATTATGAACCTTTAGTCTCTGTGGGCCCCTGGGACTTAGTTCTGCTGGGTGATATTGGTTATTTTTATAAATATGCCTCAAAAGTGCCCCAACCAAGAGTGAGCAAAATAAGTATTGATCCTATTGCTGACCAGAACAGCTACTTCAAGAAGAATTGACCAACAGACTCTCCCATCTGCTCTGCTTTAATAGATAAAATCCTCAAAGAATGAGGTGATGGCTTGGTTAGCAAAGAGCCTGATGTGCAAAGGTCTGAATTTAGATCCTTAGAAACTGTACTTAAGTTGAGTGTGTGTGACATACACCTGTAACTCCAGAGCCAGGGAAGAAGAAACAGGAAAAGCCTTGGAGTTTGTTGGTCTGAATTAATCTGATTCAGGTTCAGTAAAAGACTTTGTTGTGGCAAGAACACTGTGAACCCCTAGTTTGTGTTATTTACTAAAAAAAAAAAAAAAAAAAAAAAACTGTTTCTAGTTGTGGTATGGCTCAACCTTAGTACATACATTTAATGGCTTTGGCTAGAATACAGACATGCCCTTAGTACAAATCTTTTGTTCCAAATAATGAAGGCAAAGTTAGTTTGTAGAAGGGAGCACCTGTGTTTGAAAGTGATGTCTAATTGAGTGGCAGACAAAGTAATTATTTAAAAAGATTTGACAGACAAAGTATCCCAACTCTCAGGAGAAGAGAGAAGAAAGAGAAGCTACATGAGGGAGCAATACAGAATGAGAGGGAGAGGGGGGAGGCAGTTTTACTGGGAGAGTTTTACAGAGACAGACTGAAGAGAGAACAAACTAGACACAGGTGAAGGCAGATTGAGCCAGAGAATGAGAAGGAGCCAGAAGATTAAAACAGATTGTCACAGTTAGTTTGAGGCCATGCAGAGCAAAACGTCAGAAGCCAAAGAGAAAAGCCAGCTTGAATCAGTCAGTTTGAAGAGGAGTTTGAGCCAGAATCTCTTGAGTTGAACTAACCAGCCAGAGTTCAGAAAGAATAAGAAAGGGTCAGTGTATTCAGCAGTAAGTTTTAGAGGTGAAAACATTCTAGGCCTAGATAAGATTGAAAAGAAGCTTCCAGGACTAGGCCTAGGTTAGCAGACTTAGGCTGTAAGCCTCAGAAATGGCAATTACATCAGGGGAGTAAAAGAAACTCTTACACTCTGTAGAAAGAAAGAAAGAAAGAAAGAAAGAAAGAAAGAAAGAAAGAAAGAAAGAAAGAAAGAAAGAAAGAAAGAAAGAAAGAAAGAAAGAAAGAAAGAAGGAAGGAAGGAAGGAAGGAAGGAAGGAAGGAAGGAAGGAAGGAAGGAAGGAAGGAAGGAAGGAAGGAAGAAAAGGAAGGAAGGTGATAAAAATACCTGACATTGACTTTTGACCTGCACACTCACACAGGTGCACATTCACACTGTTACACACTCACACAGGTGCACAGTCACACTGTTACACACTCACACAGGTGCACACTCACACAGGTGCACACTCACACTGGTACACACTCACACAGGTGCACACTCACACAGGTGCACACTCACACAGGTGCACATTCACACAGGTGCACATTCACACAGGTGCACACTCACACAGGTGCACAGTCACACTGTTACACACTCACAAGTGCACATTCACACAGGTGCACTCTCACCCAGGTGCACACACACAGGTGCACGTTCACGCTGGTACACACTCACAAGTACACACTCACATGGGTACACGCTCACACAGGTTCACACACACACACAGGTGCACACTCACAAAGGTTCATGCAGATTCAGAGAGATGCACTTACCTAAAGAAGACAGCATGTGAAGGGGGGGTGCCACATGGAGCAGAACACTGAGAGAGCCTATTGGACTCTGTTCTGTGCACTGTTCTGACCAACCCTTAAAGAACTGAGAGACAGTCCAAACAGATCGAATCCGCCCACCTTCCCTGCTGGCCTCTCGCCAGGCAGGCTCCAGGGACCTTTGCACACTCAGTTATCATCCCATCAGAACCGTTCCTGTCATCTCATGGAGACCACAACACTATGCTAATGAGATGTGTTGCTATTTTCAATTCTAACAAATTCAAAGCAGTAGCATGATAAGAAAAGAAAAGAATGAGCAACCTGATTCTATAGAGAAGCTCTTCATTCTCAACCCATCTTGGAAGTTAAGAGCTCTCAATTATTTTCCATGTTGCACCTCAATCTCTTATTTATGTTGTAGCTGACTTTGAACTCTCATCAGTTGCTCACTAAATCCTGTTGTAGTCTTGCAAAAGCATCAAAGATAGAAGCTGGCAGATGCTCCAGACCAGACCTACAAATGGCATTTAATGACTAATTCAATGCTATCAATGCTATGGGGGAGCCTGTGTGACAGAGCAATTCATAGACACAGGTAATGCCACTCTCAGGATCTTCCTCCTCTCCAAACCTGTAAATGTTTCACCAAGTCTTCCAGGAATCTTCTAAGACACCAGGTCCAGGCAGGCTCATCAGTATTGAAGCTCAGCAGTTTCAACCATCCTCCAGATGATGTCAACAGCTCCCAAATTACTGCTCTCCACTCCTACCTCTGCCCGGGAACATCATTTCCAGACAGATGCTTCATAGACATCGCAATTTAGTTTGAGAAAAGCTGTGTGGAAGTGGAATGTTTCACACACACACACACACACACACACACACACACAGATGGTATTGTTCTGCGACTTGTTAAGTGCAGTTTTATGACACAGGAAAAGGAAAGGAAGGCAGGAGGGAAGCAAAGACACTGAGGAGAAGAAAGGAACACCTGTGGCGTCTCACTGGGAAAGCAGCACAGCTTTGGGTTGTCAGAAGACACTAAGCCAATAGATGGCTCTGACAAACCCATGGTCTCTGACCTACTGGAAGAGCAGATTCAGGAGTTAGACTTTGAAGATTAAAAATCTATGTTCTATAGCTGTTTTAAATGTACAGTGGAGCACTGAAGAGGTAGATCAGCAGTTTATTGCATGTTTACTGCACTGAGAGAGAGCCTCAGTTTCGTTCCTAGAACCTACAGCCCACATCAGGTAGTTCACAACAGCCTGGAACTGCAGCACTCCTATGCACAAACCCACACACAGACACACACATATGAACATGCTTTAAATCGAAACAAAATGATTTTTCAAAATGAGATTCAAGAACATTGCTTAAGTGATAAGAAATGAGCCTACTAATGGTCCTTTATGAATGTTAATCAGGCAATACGAGGCTCCTGTCCTCACACCTACCAGACCAGTAAGCCCCACTCCTGCATGGTCTGGGCTTTGGCTTCTGCCTTGGGTTTCTTCAGTGAAATAAATCCTTCCCTTCTCAAGGTGATTGGCTAGTGTTTTACCATACCAAAAGGAAAGCACACTAGGAAAAGGGCTGTCTTCCTCCTCCCTACACGACTGAGGCACCTTGCCAGTTTCACTTAGAGGAAAGGGAAACAGAGCTTCCTGGTGGCTCTTCCACAAAGACATCAATCCTGCCCTTGGTAAGCAATTTGATATCATAGGGGCCTGAAGTTGGAAGCAATACAGGGATTTAAAGCTTGAAGATCAAGTGGGCACCACCACCTACATAATCCTCCTTTGTTTTCACAACTGCCTCACTCAGTTGTGATAAAAATGCTAAAGAATGCTTCCCTCTCCAGTGCTTCCTCTCAGAGCAGAGCTGGGCCCTGGAGGTGGGTTGTCCCTTGCATGGACCTCGTGAATGATCCACTTGGAGCTTGAGGCTGCAGGTGTTTCACCTTATGATTCAACAAAATAAATTTCTTGACCTATGTCCTTTAAAATAATGACTCCTGGTCTGTTTAATCTGTCCATTTATAAGATACACATTTTTTTTCTTTTTTTTTTTTCTTTTTTCTTTTTTCTTTTTTTTTTTTTTTTTTCTTTTTTCTTTTTTCTTTTTTCTTTTTTTTTTTTTTTTTTTTTTTTGGCCTGTGCTGAGAGTTTGGCTCTCTGAAATCGAAAGCAGTGATTAGAAATAATGCAATTTACCACAGTCATATCCAATCAGAAGCCAAACAATGGAAAATAAACTCTTGAACTTGTGAGCAAGACACATAAATCCCAGCCAATTCAGAACTATCCTGAGGCCCTGCGTGCAGGTAAAGGCTTCTGAGCAAGCCAGGTTAGCACTGACTACGCAGGAACTTACATGAGTGACATCAGCTAGACTGTTACAAGAACTTGGGTACCCTGCATGGGTCTGTGCAGATGGGATATCTTGTGAAACTCTCACATCCAAAGATAAGACATTGTCTAAAGGCCTTTAAGAAAAGTTAATCCAACGAGAACTCCATGCCATGAGAGTATAAAGGGGGTGGTTTCCATGACCACTCTTCAAAATTGTTTGGATTTCCTCCTTACCTTTATCAAGGGAAAGAGTAATTCTCATATTTACTTTATTCTATTGATTTCTGGGTAGATTTATCAACCATATTGCTCATTTTTATTATTTGTGTATGAATGTGTAGAAGTCTCTACAGAGTAGATTATGGACTCAGACTATAAATATTCTCCAGCATTTACCACTAGTCTTTGAAGATTTTTTATTATGTAACACAAGATAAATAACAATAAAATGAAATCTGTACATTTCAATAATGTGTTTTCCTTTAAGAATATTTTCTATTCCTTTTAAGTTCAAAAATCATCCTGTGTCTCCACATCAGAACATGTTCTTAGATTTTCCTCTAAATTTAAATAGACTTTATCAGATGTAGCATCTGAATATGCCTAAAAATTGTTTTAATACAAGTTTTTTCCAAGGTCCATTCAGTTGCCCCTAAAACATCCATTGATTCTTTCATCCAATTGCTTGCAGTGACTGTATAAAATCAAATCAAATATACACAGGAAAAGAAACCAAGAACACCTTCAGAGGTTATTTTGTCCCATTTGCCTCTAAATCCTTAGGCTAATATCACACTGTTTTGTTAAATACCTAATGTGTCAAATACTCACATACTAAAACTCATTTACAAAATTTTATTAGCTCTCCTTATTTGCTTCTTCTTCAAATGAACTTCAGGTTTTTTTCTTTTTTTATTGGACATTTTATGTATTTACATTTCAAATATTATCCCCTTTCCTGGTGTCCCCTCAAGAACCCCCCTGTCCCCCTCCCTGTTTTTATGAGGATGTTCCCCCTTTACAAACCCACTCCCACCTCACTGCCCTGACATTCCCCTAGAGCTTGCACAGGACCAAGGGCCTTTCCTCCCACTGATGTCCGACAAGGCCATCCTCTGCTAAATATGCAGCTGGAGCCATGGGTCCCTCCATGTGTTCTCTTTGGTTGGTGGTTTAGTCCCCAGGAGCTCCGGGGTGGGAGGTCTGGTTGGTTGATATTGTTGTTCTTCGTATGGGGTTGCAAACCCCTTCATCTCCTTCAGTCCTTTCTCTAACTCCTCCATTAGGGACCCCGTGCTCAGTCCAATGGTTGGCTGCAAGGATTCGCCTCTGTATTTGTCAAGCTCTGGCATAGCCTCTCAGGAGACACAGGCTCCTGTCATCAAGTACTTCTTGACATCTGCAATAGTGTCTGTATATGGGATGGATCCCACAGATGGGGCAGTCTCTGGATGGCCTTTCCTTCGGTCTCTGCTCCACACTTTGTTCGTGTATTTTCTTTAGACAGGAGCCCTTCTGGGTTAAAAATTTGTAGAGGAGTAGGTGGCCCCATCCCCCAACCGGGGCCCTTGCCTAAACTCTGGATATGGTCTCTACATGTTCTCCCTTCCCTTTGTTGGGCATTTTAGCTAATCTCATCCCTGTTGGGTCCTGGGAGCCTCTTGCTTTCCTGGCATCTGGGACTTGCTGGTGGCTAGTTCCCCCAGTTCCCCATCCCCCATTGCTGCACACCTCTGTTCAAATTCCTGACCATCTGTATATCATCCCCATCTCCTCTCATACCTGATCCTGTCCTCGTTTTTCCCTCTCTCCCTTGTCTCTTCCTCCCAGGTCCCTCCTACCCTCTACTTCTATTTTTTGTTTTTTGTATTTTGTTCCCCCTTCTAAGAAGGACTGAAGCATCCACATTTTGGTCTTCCTTCTTCTTGAGCTTTATATGGTCTGTGAATTGTAACTTGGGGATTCCTAGCTTTTGGGCTAATATCCACTTATCAGTGAGTGTATACAATGTGAGTTCTTTTGTGACTGACTTACCTCACTCAGGATATTTTCTAGTTCCATCCATTTACCTAAGAATTTCATGAAGTCATTGTTTTTAATAGCTGAGTAGTACTCCATTGTGTAAGTATACATTTACTGTATCCATTCCTCTGTTGAGGAACATGTGGATTGTTTCCAGCTTCTGGCTATTATACAAAAGGCTGCTATGAACATAGTGGAGCATGTGTCTTTATTACATGTTGGAGCATCTTCTGGGTATATGCCTAGGAGTGGTATAGTTGAGTCCTCAGGTAGTACTACATCCAATTTTCTAAGAAAGCACCAGATTGATTTGGAGAGTGGTTGTACCAGCTTGCAATCCCACCAGCAGTGGAGGAGTGTTCATTTTTCTTCACATCCTCACCAGCATCTCCTGTCACCTGAGTTTTTTATCTTAGCCATTTTGACTGGTGTGAGGTAGAATCTCAGGGTCATTTTGATTTGCATTTCCCTGGTGATTAAGGATGTTGAACATTTCTTTAGGTTCATCTTGGCCATTCGATATTCCTCAGTTGAGAATTCTTTGTTTAGCTCTGTACCCCATTTTTAATAGGGTTATTTGGTTCTCTGGAGTCTAACTTCTTGAGTTCTTTTTATATATTAGATATGAGCCTGCTATTGGATGTAGGATTGGTAAAGATCTTTTCCCAATCTGTTGGTTGCCATTTTGTCCTATTGACAGTGTCCTTTGCCTTACAGAAGCTTTGCAATTTTATGAGGTCCCATTGGTCAATTGTTGATCTTAGAGAATAAGCCAATGGTGTTCTGTTCAGTAAATTTTCCCCTGTGCCCGTGTGTTCAAGGCTCTTCCTCACTTTCTCTTCTATTAGTTTTGGTGTATCTGTTTTTATGTGGAGGTCCTTGATGCACTATGATGTGAGCTTTGTACAGGGATATAAGAATCAATCAATTTACATTCTTTCTTCTACATGCTGACCACCAATTTGAATCAGCACCATTTGTTGAAAATGCTGTCTTTTTTCCACTGGATGGGTTGAGCTCCTTTGTCAAAGATAAGTGAACATAAGTGTGTGGGTTCATTTCTGGGTCTTCAATTCTATTGATCTACCTGCCTGTCACTGTACCAATACCATACAGTTTTTATCACTGTAATACAGCTTCAGATCAGGGATAGTGATCTGAAGAACTTCTCCCAAAATTTCTTTTGTTGTTGAGAATAGTTTTTACTATCCAGAGTTTTTGGTTATTCCAAATGAATTTGCAAATTGCTCCTTCTAACTCTATGAAGAATTGAGTTGGAATTTTGATGGGGATTGCATTGGATCTGTAGATTGCTTTCGGCCATTTTTACTATATTAATCCTGCCAATCCATGAGCATGGGAGAACTTTCCATCTCCTGAGATCTTCTTCGATTTCTTTCTTCAGGGACATTAAGTTCTTGTCATATAGATCATTCACTCGCTTGGTTAATGTCACTCCAAAGTATTGTATATTATTTGTGACTATTGTGAAGGTTGTCATTTCCCTAATTTCTTTCTCAGCCCGTTTATCCTTAGTGATTTGTTTGAGTTAATTTTATATCCAGCCACTTTGCTGAAGTTGTATATCAGCTGTAAGAGTTCTCTGGTGGAATTTTTGGGGTCACTTAAGTATACGATCATATCGTCTGCAAATAGTGATATTTTGACTTCTTCCTTTCCAATCTCTATCCCTTTGAATGCCTTTTCTTGTCTAATTGCTCTAGCTAGGACTTCAATTACTATATTGAATAAATACAGAGAGAGTGGGCAGCCTTGTCTAGTCCCTGATTTTAGTAGGATTGCTTCAAGTTTCTCTCCATATAGTTTGATGTTGGGTACTGGTTTACTGTATATTGATTTTACTATATTTAGGTATGGGCCTTGAATTCCTGATCTTTCCAAGACTTTTACCATGAAGAGTTGTTGAGTTTTTTCAATTGCTTTCTCGGCATCTAATGAGATGATCATGTGGTTTTTTTTCTTTGAGTTTGTTTATGTAGTGGACTACGTGCATGGGTTTCCATGTAATGAACCATCCCTGTATCCCTGATCATGATGGATGTACTTGATCATGATGGATGATTGTTTTGATGTGTTCTTGGATTCGGTTTGTGAGAATTTTATTGAGTATTTTTGCATCTATGTTCATAGAGGAAATTGGTCTGAACATCTCTCTTGTTTTTGGGTCTTTGTGTGGTTTAGGTATAAGCATAATTGTGGCTTCATAGAATGAATTGGGTAGAGGTCCTTCTGTTTCTATTTCATGGAATAGCATGAAGAGTATTGGTATTAGTCTTCTTTGTAGGTGTGATAGAAATCTGCACTAAATACATCTGGTCCTGGGCTTTTTTTGGTTGGGAGATTTTAATGACTGCTTCTATTTCTTTAGGTGTCATGGAACTGTTTAGATGGTTTATTTGATCCTGACTTAACTTTGGTACCAGTATCTGTCTAGAAAATTGTCCATTTCATCAAGATTTTCCAATTTTGTTGAATATAGGCTTTTGTAGTAGGATCTGATGATTTTTTGAAATTCCTCAGTTTCTGTTGTTATGTGTCCCTTTTCATTTCTGATTTTATTAATTTAGATTCTGTCTCTGTGCCCTCTGGTTAGTCTGACTAAGAGTTTATCGATCTTGTTGATTTTCTCAAAGAATCAGCTCCTGGTTTTGTTGATTCTTCATATAGTTCTTTTTGTTTCTACTTGGTTGATTTCAGTCCTGAGTTTGATTATTTCCTGCCACCTACTCCCATTGGGTGTAGTTGCTTCTTTTTGTTCTAGCGTTTTCAGGTTAGCTGTCAAGTTGCTAGTGTATTCTCTTTCCAGTTTCTTTTTAGAGGCATTTAGAGCTATGAGTATCCCATACATTTTGGTATGTTGTGCCTTCATTTTCATTAAATTCTAAAAAGTCTTTAATTTCTTCCTTGATTAAGTTATCATTGAGTAGAGCATTGTTAAGCTTCCATGTGTATGTGGGCTTTCCATTATTATTGTTATTATTGAAAACCAGCCTTAGTCCATGGTGATTTGATAGGATATATGGGATTATTTCCATCTTTTTGTATATGTTTCTGTTTTCTGACCAATTATATGATCATCTTTGGAGAAGGTGCCATGAGGTGCTGAGAAGAAGGTATATTTTTATGTTTTAGGATGAAATGTTCTATAAATATCTGTTAAATCCATTTGGTTCATAACTTTGGTTAGTTTCACTGTTTCTCTGCTTAGTTTCTGTTTCCATGATCTGTCCATTGATGAGAGTGGGGTGTTGAAGTCTCCCACTAATATTGTATGAGGCGTAATGTATGCTTTGAGATTTAGTAAAGGTTCCTTTATGAATATGGGTACCCTTGCATTTGGAGCATAGATGTTCAGAGCAAAGATAGTTCATCTTGGTAGATTTTTCCTTTGATGAGTATGAAGTGTCCTTCCCTATTTTTTTTTTTTTTTTTGATCTTTTGGTTGAAAGTCGATTTTATTCAATATTAGCATGGCTATTCCAGCTTGTTTCTTGGGACCATTTGCTTGGAAACGTTTTTCCAGCCTTTTACCCTGAGGTAGCAACTGTCTTTATCACTAAGGTATGTTTCATGTATGCAGCAAAATTCTGGGTCCTGTTTATACATCCAATCTGTTAGTCTATGTCTTTTTATTGGGGGAACTGAGTTCATTGATGTTAAGAAAGATCAAGTGCCAGTGACTATTGCTTTCTGTTATTTTCGTTGTTACAGGTGGAATTATGTTCATATGGCTATATTCTTTTGGGATTGTTTAAAGTAGGTTACTTTCTTGCTTTTTCTAGGGTGTAGTTCCCTCCTTGTGTTGGAGTTTTCCATCTATTATCCTATATAGGGCTGGATTTGTAGAAAATATTGTGTAAATTTGGTTTTGTCATGGAATATCTTGGTTTCTCCATCTATGGTAATTGAGAGTTTTGCTGGGTATAGTCACCTGGGCTGGCTACTCTGTGTTAGGGCCTGTATGACCTCTGCCCAGGATCTTCTAGCTGTCATAGTCTCTGTTGAGAAGTCTGGTGTAATTCTGATAGGTCTGCCTTTATATGTTACTTGACTTTTTCCCTTACTGCTCTTAATATTCCTTCTTTGTTTTGTTTATTTGGTGTTTTGACTATTATGTGACAAAAGGAGTTTCACTTCTAGTCCCATCTATTTGGAGTTCTGTAGGCTTCTTGTATATTTATGGGCATCTCCTTCTTTAGGTTATGGACATTTTCTATAATTTTGTTGAAGATATTTACTGGACCTTTAAGTTAAGAATCTCTGAGCTCTTCTACACCTATTAACTTTAGGCTTGGTCTTCTCATTTTGTCCTGGATTTCCTGGATGTTTTGGGTTAGGAGCTTTTTACATTGTACATTTTCTTTAACTGTTGTGTCAATGTTTTCTATGGTATCTTCTGCACCTGAGATTCTCTCTCCTACCTCTTGTATTTTGTTGTTGAAGCTTGCATCTATGACTCCTGCTCTCTTTACAAGGTTTTCTATGTCCACGGTTGTCTCCCTTTGTGATTTCTTTATTGTTTCTATTTCCATTTTCAGATCCTGGATGGTTTTGTTCAATTCCTTCACCTGTTTGGTTGTGTTTTCCTGTAATTCTTTAAGGGATTTTTGTGTTTCCTCTTTAAGGGCTTCTAGCTGTTTACCTGTGTTCTCCTGCATTTCTTTAAGGGAGTTATTTATTTCCTTCTTAAAGTCCTCTATCATCATCATGAGATATGATTTTAAATCTTGCTTTTCAGGTATGTTGGGCAATCCAGGACTTGCTGTGGTGGGAGAATTGGGCTCAGATGATGCCAAGTAGCTTTGGTTTCTGTTGCTTAGATTCTTGTGCTTGCCTCTTGCCTTCTGGTTACCTCTGGTGTTAGTTGGTCTTGCTGTCTCTGACTGGAACTTTTCCCTCCTGTAGGCTGTGAACCTGTGATCTTAGGTGTGTCAGCACTCCTGGGGAGACCATCTCTCTCTGGGAGAGATTTGGGTAAGGTGGGCTGTGGGACAGCCTTTACTCCAGGGTGCAGATAGAGAACTGAAAGAGCCTGTCTCCAGCTTCTCTGCAGTTCCTGTGCCCTATGCATTCCTGGTGGGTCCCTCTTTGAACAGTTATTGGAGAAAAGGTAGTGATCTCACCTCTGGGCCTAGGAGTGAGCACTCCTGGGGGACCAGCTCTCTCTGGGCAGGATTTGGGTATGGAGGGCTGTGGGACAACCTTGAACTTCAGTTTTTATTAGCTGTTCTGACTTGTTTATTCTTCAAAAGAACTAAAAATCACAATCAACTTCTAAAAGTACTCTTAAGTCTAATGAGGTTTTATGGACATTTCATTATAAAGTAATTTTAAAATTTGTTCTTTTTATAATATTTAGTCTTTCAGGATTTTGATGTGCATCATACTTTGGTCACTTCTAATTTTTCTGTCCCATACTTATGTTTTTCACTAGGTCTTGCTAGCATATTACTAAGGAATATAATACAGAAATCTGGTGAACAAGAGAAAATAGAGGCATATAAATAAGGTCCACATATATTATACAGTTGCACATACCTACACAATGGGGAAGATTGGCTCAAGCATCTGAGTCATCTTTCTGTACTACTTGGTAATCATGGTTGGTGTGTGGGAAACCTGTTGATGTTTTTTATATCTACTTATAAGCATAGTTGGGGTCCTTGCAGAAAATCAAATAGCACACTCAAAGGGGTAAAAATTTATGAAAGTCTACTCACAGACATATGAGCAGGTCTAGAGACCCATCAAGGAAAAACATACTAGCAAGACTGACAACAGATGTTGCCTTGGTTATTCTTCTAATTGCTGTGACAAAACATAAAACAGTCTATTTGGGCTTATCATTCATTAAAGAATGGGTATTGTCAGCTGGGTAGTGGTAGCAGCAGCGCATGCCTTTAATCCCAGCACTCAGGGGGCAGTGGGAGGCAGATCTCTGGGTTAGAGGCCAGCCTAGTCTACAGAGTGAGTACCAGGACAGTCAGGGCTACACAGAGAAACCCTGGCTTGAAATCATGGCAGCAGGCTCGAGGCAAACAATCACATCATATCCACACTCAGGCATGGGAGAGAGGTGAATGCTGGTGCTCAGCATTCTTTTTCTTCAGTCCAGGCACCAATGTATGGAAAGCTGCCATTAGCATTTAAAGTGGGTCTTCCCTTATTTCAGCCTCTCTGGAAACACTCCTCAGACACGCCCATAGGTATACCCCACTCACGGTGACAATGAAGTTCTACAATCACAGAAGGCCTTATTTACCACAACTAGCCTGAAGAGATGGGGGAAGGGAAGTGAGCTTTACTCAAAGCCCAATAGGAAACATTGCTGTGTGAGAGGGCTACCTGGACAGAGCCACAACATGCTGGAGAAGTGCAAACAGATGCCATGATTTCTGTCTGTTTTGATACTTTGTACTTCAGCGGGTGTCTCTCATTCGTTAAAACCAAAAGAAATGGATCAGAGAAATCCAAATAACACAAGGCTTTCTTAACTAATATTTAACTATTTAGCAGGTTCATATATTTATATAATAAATATTAGTCATCTTTCCTGTCTTATTCCAAAAACTCACACCTTCTAATTCTTCTCAAGTAGTACCGTTCTCCAATGACTAAGCATTCAAATGTATGAGTTTATGGGGGCCATTCTTATTCAAACCACCACATTCCACTCCCCCATACAGGCTTATACCTTATCATAATGCAAAACTGCAGTCAGTCTAACTTCAAAAGTCCCCATGGTCTTTCACAGTCTCAACACTGTTTAAAATTCAAAGTCTCTTCTGAGATTCAAGGCCGTCTCTTAACTGTAGCCCCCCTATAAAATCAAAATAAAAAAGCAGATCGCATACTTCCAGCATACAATGGCACAAGATATACATTACTATTCCAAAATGGAGAAAGGGGAGCATAGTAAGGAAATACTGGATCAAAGCAAGACCGCAAGCCAGTATGGCGAACTCCAGACTCTGCACTTCCATGTCTGATGTTAAAGCACTCTTCACATTTCCAACTCTTTTCAGTTTTGTTGTCTGCAACACACTTCTCTCTCTTAGTCTGTTTCCACACCTAGTCAACAGCTTTCCTCAGCAGCCATCCCACAACCCCGGCATCTCCAGAATCTGGCATCATTTGGATTTCCTTAGCTTCAGAGGAAGATTCCACAACCCCTTTTTGTATCCTTTACTCTAAAGCCAGAATCATGTGACCGAAGTTGCCAAGTTCTGCTGCTTGCTAGGTTGGAACTTGGCCCCTCATTCAAATAAATTTTCAACAGCTTTCTATTTTCCTTGGTTTTCTTCACTGCATAAGCTTTTTGTTAATTTTTTTTCTCAAGATGGAAGCTTGGCTAGTTAGGATCTTGCCCTGAAGTCACCAGTCCCTTAATTCCATTTATCATCAGCTTGTTTAAATTTTTTATCTCCTTAAGCATTAGACTTAACTCCATCACACTTCCTGGTGCTCCTTTTTTCCTCAAACTATATATGTTTTTTCTTGCTCAACTTGCACTTTTTCATTATAGATCTGCATAAGATTGTCCATTAATAATCATAGGATATGGTCAATACTAGTCTGTCTTGAAATCTCCTCTGCCAATTCTGTTAATCCAAAAACTCTTCAATTTATCCTCAGGCAGACTTTTTGGGCAAAGTCAGAAAGCAATCACATTCTTTGCCAAGAAATCACAAGAACAATCTCTAGGCCACTTACTAATATTCTTCCCTTCTGAAACCTCTTGTGTTGAGCTCCCACAGTTCAAAATGCCTTCACCACTGTCTTGCATATTCCTACTAGTATGAACTACTTAAATAATTCAACTGCTTTCCTAGTCCAAAATTCCAAAGTCTTCCATATTCCTCCAATATGGAAGGTCTGGTCTTGCTCTGTAGAAACAACTTGGTCAGGCCCTACTCTGTAGAAACAGCTTCTGTCTTAGTCAATCTCATAGTTAGGGTTTCTATTGTTGCAATGAAACTCCATGACTACAAAGCAAGTTGGGGAGAAAAGAGTTTATTTGGCTCACATTTCCATATTACTGTTCATCGTGGAAGAAAGTCAGAAGAGTAACTCAAACAGGGCAGGAACCGGAGGCAGGAACTGATGGAGAGGCTATGAAGGGATGCTACTTACTAACTTGCTTCCCCTAACTTGCTCAGCCTGCTTTCTTATAGAACTCAGGATGACTACCTCATGGATAGCACCACCCACAGTGGGCTGGATCCTCCCCCATTGATCACTAATTAAGATATTAATTGCAGCTGAATATCATGGAGACATTCACTTAACTGATTTCCTTCCTCTCTGATAACTTTAGCTTGTGTCAAGTTGACACAAAACCAGCCAGTAGAACCAGTATTATTTTCTATAAAGAGATACCATGACCATGGCAACTCTTATAAAAGAAAGCATTTAATTGAGGCTTACTTACAGTTTCAGAGGTTTAGTCCATTATCATCATGGCAGGGAACATGGTGACACACAGGCAGAATGATGCTGGTTAAGTAGTTGAGAGTTATATATTCAGATCTCAGGCAGGAGAAAGAAATAGAGACACTGGGAATAGCCTGAGCTTTTAAAACATGGAAGCCCTTCCCCCAGTGACACACTTCCTCCAGCAAGGCCATACCTACTCCTACAAATAATATCTCTTAGTCATTTTCAAGTAGTCCCACTTCATGAAGACTAAGCATTCAAATATATGAATATATTCAAATATATTTCAAATATATAGAGGCCACTCTTATTCAAACCACCACATTCTCCATCCTCTCTCCTGCTGGACCATTATTCACAACAAATCCTCTTCTTTCTTCATGCTTTCTTTTTGCCACTGAGTTTTATTAGAGTTTTTTGGTAGAGCATAAATGAACTGTAAGTACTGGAGCAGGAGCAAATTATCAATGACTGCAGCACTGGAGAACATTACACCCTCTCCCAAAGACCATTAACTACCAATAGTCCCCCAGAGAGGGTGTCTTAGTTAAAAGGTTTGCATTGCTGTGAAAAGACACCATGACCAAGGCAACTCTTAATAACATTTAATTGGGGCTGGCTTACAGGTTCAGAGATTCAGTCCATTATCATCAAGATGGGAGCATGGTAGCATCCAGGTTGGCGTAGTGCAGTAGGAGCTGAGAGTTCTACATCTTCATCTGGAGGTTTCTAGAAAAATATTGACTTCCAGGCAGCTGAGAGGAGGATCTTAAAGTCCACACCCACAGTGACACACCTACTTCAACAAGGCCACACCTTCTAATAGTGCCATTCCCTGGGCCAAGCATATATAAGCCATCACAGAGGGGATGAGGCCCCACGCATCATCTGGCTATATAATCTTTACAGAATACAATGTGAGAGCTCAATATATGTACAATGATCAAATAGTTACAATTAGCAAAGTCATGGCCTGAAGCATATATTGTTTCTTTGTGTTGAGAACAGAAAGATACTTTCAAATACACAATGTTATTGTTGACTATATTGACTGCAGTCATCATTGAATCTGAAGAGGTTATTTTCCCTTTGAAGGACAACACTGAAAGGGACAAAGATGGGCTCCCAAGAGTCAAGAAGATACAGCAATGGGAAATGAATAATTTTTCTAAGGAATAGAAGCATACATATTTATAAAAGAAACACACAAGTAGTATCATCATCTTGTTCACTCTCCATAATTAAGCACCCAGAGGATTTTATCGCTCTGAAATCCTATTCAGCCAGTGCATCTGATTTCCTTGGGTGAGTCTCGCTTGGATTGGTTATGATTTTTTACCTCTGTCCCACTTATCAGTTGATCTCTCTGTGACATCTCACCTGTGTGTGTATCTGTGTCTCATTGCTGTGTGTACCCAGATCTGTCTCTGTCCTCATCACACCATTTCTGTGACGTCAGTGTTCAAACTTTATCACACCCAGCCATCAATGGCTGCATAAGCTAATTTTTGAAATACTTATGCAGTTCTATGGTCTTTGAGATTTTTTTTTGTTCCTTCTAATCCAACCATATGTGTCAAGATTTGTTTTACTTGTTTCATTCCATGAACTTAGAACTTCGGCTGTGGATGAAGCTCGATGGTAGTGCTCTTGTCTGGTATGTATGGGGTCTCCAAAACTCTGAGAAAACAAATTGTTGTCATTGTTAAAGCCACTTGGTCTCTGTACTTATTTCTGGAAGACTACACAATTAACACTCACACTGTCTTTTCCCTCCTAAGCTCCTTAGCATCTACCAAAAACAAATAGGCATACCAAAAGCACTTGACTTTTCCTAGAAACTAAATTTATTACCAGGGTAGAGTGAATGCCTTTTTGATTAGAATGTTAATAACTTCCAGTATTAAAATCAAAACTGTGTTTAAATTGTACCCACAATCTGAGTGACAGTGGGGGGGGAGTAAATCTTAGATTAAAAAATAGGATAATATTCACCTAACACATGAAAATTCTTAATATTGAAATGAGATATGATAGAAAATGGATTCTATATGGTATTTGAAAAATAATAAACATTCAAAAAGTATTAACTACTATTGTCATAACCATTTTATATTATATTAATATAATTAATTTTATATTTTTACTACAATATAGAATGCAAAGATAAATTTTATTTACATTTTATATTAATATAAAACTATAATAAATATAGTAAAAAGTATAGTGATGCAGAATAGAGAAATATAAAGAGGTACATTTAAGTGATCTAGTATGAAGTAATGTGTTATATGTGTTGTTACTTATCCTAATTATACATGTGCTAAAGAAATTGACATACTAATTTCCTTCAAAGAAGAATGTCTTCCTTCACTGCATGCTAACAAACTCTGTGAGAATATTCCCACTCTGGAGCTCTCAAAAACAGCTTCATTCCCAGAAGATAGGCCACAGGGTGAGAACAGCCAGACTGCCCAGAGGATTTCCCCAGATCAAAAGATATTTGGTTTAGTTTCAGTGGAAAGTTAGTCCCAGGGAAGAGCTTCTAAAGGACTGGTCATCCTGGATGACCTCTTTAATGGAACTGTGTTGAACTGGGGGAAAAGCAGATCGAAGCACCTCAACCATATTGGTATCCCCTGTTAAAAAATGGCAGTCTTAGAACCATAAGATGGCTCAGTGGGTAAGGATGTCACACAGACCTGAGTTTAATTCCCAGGACACATGTGGTCAAGGAAGAGACCTGACAAGTTGTTCTCTGACCTCCACGAACATATCATGGCATGCCTGTGTGTTCCTCTGCATGCACATGTACACATATGCACACAAAAATAATAAATCAATTAAATTAAAAAGTTAGAAGGGTCTGAAGAAATGGATTGGAAATTAAGAGCACACCCTATCCTTCCAGAGTAAGAGAGTTCAGTTCTCAGCACCTTTGTCAGCTGGCTCGCACACAGCTGCGACTGTGAGTCAGATGATCTGACCTCCTCTTCTGGCCTCTGCATGGACTGCGTACATATGCACACACCAGTGCATACCAGTGTGTGTACAACTAATTTTTAATTAAAATTTCTTAAATTTCAAAGAAAATGGCACTCGCATCCTTGGCTCACATCCACGCCTGGAAACAAATATGGGGAAAAGCAATGAACCGTGGATACTAGGAAACATATTCAGCACAGAAATGATTATTTGGGCATTTTATTGTTCTTATGAAATACACAGACCATGCTATAAGGCCACACCAGTGGTAGAGGGCTTGCCTAACAGCCGAGTTTCTGGGTCCCCAGAACCACCAAAACTCTCTCTGCAGCAAAGACCACTACTTTCTCTATTTAGTGCAGTCCAAGATTCCATGCCCAAGGAATATCCCACCCACAATTAAGATGTCTTCCCACATCAATGTAATCAAGACAGTCCTTCACAGACATTCTCAGAAGCTAACCTTAGGTAATCCTTCACGAGAGCTCCAGATTCTGTCAAACTGACAATCAGCACTAACCATTACAGTCCCATCTACCGGCGATCCTCAGTCTACGTCACCAATGTAAGAAAACCTGCTCAGAGTCTCAAGACTGGTCAGAACTTAGATGCCCTTTCTAACCCAGCATGACAAAATGCTCACTGCTGTACATATACATAAACCATACCAAATTAATATATTCTCAAGACTGCTAGACCCTGTCCCCAACTTTCCCTTATGATAACTAAAGCAATTTCCCTCCTGTGTCTGACATTCATGTGACCTTTGTCCCAGATAAAATGCTGTCACTCTCTCTGCCTTACTTATTAATTCTTATTTTTTTTCCTTTGAAACTTTGTAGATTAATGAGACTGATATTCAGATAAATAATTATAAGTCACATTTATTATTACAAGTTTCTATAACATTTTTAAATAAATTTACATTTCAGCTGGCACATTTACTTTCTGCTTGTATTCAGAGAACAGTTCTATAGCTACAGCACAGAATATAGCACCCACAGCCGCTGATGAAGACAATGGTCATTTACCCTTTAGCCCGTGCACAGGCTGGGGCTGATTTCTGAGAAAGGGCTGTATTACAGACAGCAGGTGGGTCACAGGCCAGATGATGACATCCATGTGTAAACCAGTTGTAACTCACTCCATCAGACGTCAGGCAGTCACAATAGCAACCACAGACCATGATGACAGAAAAAAGATTTTGTACTGGAGGAATAGAAGCCATTTATGGAAATGTTTGAGTTACTGCACAGTAAACAGACACTTGAGGCATCCGTAAACTGCAAAGCTGAGCAGGAAGGAGGGAGTGGGTGGAAGGACAACTCACAGAAGGGCTCTGTGACCTGAGGGCAGACACTTGGTGTGCATTGTGTCTGTGATCATGAGCATTTCTAGCATCCACTGAGGCAGCCCTCTCCTTCCTGGAAAGGAGACTCCATGCTCGGTGCCTCTGATTGGATAGCTGTATTTGTACATGTCACTTATAGCATTTCCTCCAAAGGCATTTTAAGTGTTTAATGAATGTGAAATTAAATTCACCAATTACAGCAGATAGTACCCTTGCGTCCTATGATGTCTCATCCCCAGAGCTCACCATGTCTCTACATAGTGAGCTGAGTTCAATCACCTGCATCAACTTAAAGGTAGAAGAAGCAAACAGATGCCACAGTCTGACCTTCACATGTACAGCATCACACACACACACACACACACTCACACACACAAACACATATACACAGACACAAACATTCATACACACAAACATACATACTCACATGCACACATACAAATACACAGGCACACACAAGCTCACATACACTCACACACTCACATGTACACACCCATTTACACAGACATACAAACACAGACACAAATATACTCACGTGCACACAAACACACACATAAACACATTCATACAAACACACACAGGCAAACACATGCATGCACACACACATAGAAACGCATACACACTAAATATTTTTATAAGCACAGTTTAATAAAAATGCCCTCCAGTTTAAACTCGCTCTCAAATTAAACTGGTCCTTCTCTGTAACACTGCTCTACCTAAGATCTAAGATTACTAAATTCTCAAACAATGGGATGACACACTGGTGGTACTGGCCAAGCGTCCTTGGGTTGGCTTCTGAATTTCTGCAGTGATGACCTTCACTAGCCTCCCTCTGCCTCTGTTGCTCCCTCCTGCTGATTATTTCCAGAAAGTTCTCTCCCTCCTCCTGCCCCTCCCATGCTATTGTCTACAACCCAGATAAGCTAAAACACAAAGACAAACATCTCAAATATGGCAGAAGGGAGGCCGGAAGGATCTACTCAAAACATTTTGATAATAACTATGGTTTTTTTAGTAGCCAATAATATACAAGCCTTTTTTCCTACCTTTATTTTCCAAATTTCCTTTGCTGAAAATAAAACAACTACAATGAAAAACAAGCAGTTTAAGAAAGAAAAAGGAATTTTCCAAAGCTCTCTTCCCTCTTGGTTTCTGAAGCGCCCTTAGTTAGACACACTTCCTTGGTCTAAGCTCCAAGAGCTGCACCATCGAAAACTACATTTACAGAACTCATCTTCTGCTCTCCAAAAAAGTGGGCTCAAAAATTGAATTCTGAAAAGCAAATAAAATATATGCATACATTAAGGAAAGTTTATGTTTTTCAAAAGCTAAAATTTGCTCAGCAACTCTGCATGCAATGCCTCTCAGATCTGCCATTTCACTTTAAGATCTAAGGATTCCAAGCATGGTCTGTTGAAAATTTTAAATGCATTTTTCTAGTTTAACTGCTGCCCATAAAATGTCTAATCTAAGAAAGGAAACTATGAAAGGTGAAAGATCTAGGGACAGAGTGAGGCAGCCCCACTCCTCCTACCTGGATCTACACTGAGGTCCTAGGGGCCACACCTGAGCCTTTCCATCTTAATGTCTCATGGCTCCCTTAGAGAACCCAAAATAAACCTGTATCCTTCTACCTAGAAAAAAGTCAGAGTTCACCTAAATGTTATCAAATCTCGAGGACTAAAAGACTAACTCCTAGACCTCACACTTAAACAGTAAGCTGTTAATTCTACTTGCTAAAGGTACCATCCCAATCAACTGTAGGTCATACATCCATCAATTCTGTATCTCAGCTACCCTCCAGAGGTGCATCCTTGCCCACCCACCTTTAAATAGTGTTCCAGTTTCATTTTCTTGCTGTATAAAATACACAGACAAAAAGCAACTAGAGAGAGATTTCTTTTAGCACACAGTTCCAGGCTAGAGAACACTACTTCAGAGAATTCATAGCAGCATGAGCTACTCTCATCACCCATAGCCAAGAGCAAAGAAAGAGTGCATCCATATATGCTTATGGCTTGCTTGTATTCCACTTGATTTCTCTACTCCACAGTTCAGGAGCCCCATGCCTAGGAAATGGCACTGTCCACAGAAGACTGGGTCTCCCCATATTTATTAAGATAATTCTTTACTGAGACTCTCTTCCAGGGCAATACTAGGTTGTGTTAAGTTGACAACTAAAACTAACCATCACAGAAAATCAATTTTTAGTATGCTTTCTAGAATAGAAACATAATAAATATATAAATATTTTAAAGTATTAAAATGATCAAAAATAGACAAACACTCTAACTTAACACTTAACATACATCTGAAAGACAGAGATGGGCATGTAATTTCAGTTTTCCTTCTACGACATTGTATATATAATATCTTTCTTAATTTTTAAAATGGCTATGCATTAAACATTTTACATTGAAAACTATTTTAGCTAAACCTCCTGATGAATTGCTAGTAAAATAACAGTACATGTCACAGTATGTTGTATTCGTCACTTTTGCTTCCCTGGGACATGACAGACACATCTGGCTCTTGGTGTAAGAGAAACTGTAGTCTGTCATGGTAGGAAAAGCGCAGCAGCAACAGCACAGTCTGCAGCAGTGGGAGCTTCTACCAGTAGCTATTCACCTGATAACAGAGGAGAAGCAGGCACAGCAGACCAGAACCATGGGCAAGTACCACCTACAGATTCTTGCTGTTAGTAGCCGCCATCCAGGCCATGTGTCCTAAAATCTCCAAAGCCTTAAAAAAGAACCACCATCTAAGGACAAAATATTTTTAAAAAACATGAGCTAGCAAGGGTAAACTAAGAAATAGATGATAGATAGATAGATAGATAGATAGATAGATAGATAGATAGATAGACAGCTCAATAGATAGATAGCTCGATAGATAGCTCGATAGATAGATAGATAGATAGATAGATAGATAGATAGATAGATAGATAGATAGATAGATAGATAGATAGATAGGTAGGTAGGTAGGTAGATAGATAGATAGATAGATAGATAGATAGATAGATAGATAGATAGATAGATAGATAGATATCATGATCATATATTTAACCACTAGTCTGATGAAGAAGAAAATACCAGCAGACAGTTGAGTTGGTACTAAGGAATGATGACACTATGCTACAAGGTATGGATGAACATTTTGCTAGGATGCAAGAAATGTGTTGAAGAAACTGAATTCCCATATGCCTGATGGTGGTGGAGCCAGTTGACATGGAGGAACCCATCCGCTGAGGGCAGTACCATCATCACAAAGAACTGACACTCTAAGGATGATCACTGGTGTGACAAAAAAATAGAACAAATGAGTAGGTTAACAAATAGGCTAAGAAATAAATGCCTTCAGATATATTTTACTCCTATTAAACTGACAGTTTAATTTTAACAACCACCATCAACTGTTTCAACTCCATATGCTTAATTTGACATTTATAATTCATGTACTTTTGATATTTCATTTACAAATTTATTTTTCTTTGGTAGTAATAAAAGAACTGGAGCATGAGGAATTATAAGCAGTTTTATATCTCTACTTATTTAAAAGATAGTACAATATTTATATCAGCATGTGAAACATTGAAAAATGCTTCTTTGGAGAAGTCACTGAAAGATTACTCATGAATGGGTGCTAGATAGACACTCAGGATTAACAATGTGTGCTGATTTTAAGATGACCTGAGTTTTGTTCCTAGCACCCATGTCAGTCAGATAACAACCTCCTGTAACTCCAGTTTCAGTGGATCTGATGTGTCTGGCTTCTAAGGACACCTGCACCCATGTTTACAGACACATACACATAATTCAAAGTTAATCTTTATGTAAAATCTTTATGATCTAGGAACACTGAAGAACAAGGGTGAAATCACTGATTTACAAGTGGGAACAAATAAAAGCAGTGGAGTGGCACGCTTGGTTAGCAGATTTACCACTCATTCCCTGTCTCTCCAGTTTCCTTCCATCCCTCTGAGCCATCGCATCTTGCAGTCCCTAGAAATGCTGCAAACCCTTTTCCACTTCCAAAACTACCAGTTGCCCTTCTACTCTCTGCTCCCTCACACATCTGACATGAAACTCTCAATCGTTTTTTTAAAGCTGAAAAGCCACTTGATCACAGCATCCGCAAAATCATGGGCCATCCTAAGAGGGGAACGCTTATTCAAGCAAACAGGAAACGTGTATCAGAAGGGCTTGGACTGGGGAAAAACTAGGGGAAGGACCAAACAAGCAGAAAGCAAGGTGACAGACAGATGAGGACACCGCTGGGAGAAAGGTGGACAAGCTTTAGTGGCAGACATGATGCACACAATGAAAGAGTCAAAGGAATTTGCAACATTGAGTAAAGGCACAGGTTTCCACTCAGAAGGAAAATTCCAGACTCACAAACATGAGTGCAGCGTTGTCCCAGTTCCTTAACCTGCTGAGGCTGATTTCTTCTTTCTACATCTTACCTTCCATATATAAGGCCTTTTGCTTTTGTTTTCAGAGCATTTAACACAGTTTTGTAACTTATTTATATAACACTTCTTCCAGCAGAAGCACAAGTAAGAAAAAAGAAGTGGTGAGGATGTGTAGAGAGGGGGGCAAGAGATAGGCCAGAGTTTGCCCTGACCATGTTACGTCTTCTGGTAGCTACTTAGTGACCAGGTCCCCTGGGGTCATTTACACCGACATTTATAACGGGTTATTTATTTGAACATCCCTTCTCACTGATGTTTTGACTGACTGTGAAGATGTGTCTGGAATTTTGCAAGCTAAAATCCTAGACTTCAAAATTGTGCTTTTCATGTATGTGGCTCCTCCTGTGGGGTTTTGTCTTTCATGCATGAAAGCTTTTGCTTTTCCAAGTGTATAAGGATAATGTGTTCTGAAAGCCAGGAGATTTAGAAAGGGTCCAAGGCGTTCATGTCAGGCATCAGCTCTTCTGGGCAATAACACAGTGAGAAAAAACTTTAGCAATAAAAGGTGTGTGCCTGCTCCTGTAAAAAAAGGTTATGCTCATAAAACCTTGCACTTACTTGGTATTATTTTTACGGTAGAGTAAGGAAAGCAATTGCCAAACCAGACTATCACAGAAAGGTCATTTCAAATCCAGGTCAGGTGGTGTAACCTCTGTACTGAGAGAATAGCAGAATAAAGGGAGAGAGAACTGTACTGAAGGGGCGGTCTCACTGAAACTCTCAGAGTAAAACTTGCCTCCTAGGCCAAGCTGCTGCCAGAAGTCAGAAGCCTGTGATCTAGATGCTTCTAAACTCTTCACTTGTGCTTCTCCAGATTGTAGGAAGTGGAAATACACAGGAAGAAGGAAAATGAATTGACATCCTGGAGCAAAGGTCACAAAAAGAACCTCTGTGAAGCTAATTGTTCTTGTTTCAGACTTAGGTGCTTGCTCTATGCTTTGTCCCCAGAGCCCATTCTGTCAACCTGCACATGTGCCACTGCAGCACACAGAGACTGAGCATGAAGGAGGACTACCAATCTGTAAGTATCCTGAGTTAAGCCGGCTAGTGCTGAATCCAATACAGGCTCTGAATCGAGCCCTCAGTATTAAGAGTCCACACAGACTGTTACAAAACAGCACAGACAAAATGGGTGAGCCTCCATGGATAGTTGGCAATGGTAACTGGAAAATAAGGAAAGATTTCCACCATTAGCATCAACTCTTGCTGCTAATCTAGGGATCTGAAGATAAGGATTTCACTGGCCAGTGAAGTAGATGATTTGGCAAGAAAAAAGCACTTGCTGCCATGCCTGAAAACCTGGGTTCAATCCCATGGACCTACAAGGTAGAAAGAGAAAATAGGAACCAAGAAGTTGCCCTTTGATCTCCACAGGTCACTGTGGCAAGCACATGCACACACTTAATAAAAAGCATCCTAAAGGATTTCAAGCGTATGGTAAGGATCATAGCAATCTTGAGACAAAGGCTAGTGTATAAATATCTTAGTCAACTCTTGCTTCTGGTGCACTGTGGATTCCTATCAACTGAACTTAAAATATTCAAATTCTCAGTTAGTTCTTTGGTTCCTAACAAGATTTCTGTTGCTTAAATCTATCTCACTCTAGTTTTGCATAGGTCTCCATTGAAGTCACAGGCAAATTCCTAAAATAGTTCCTTTGCTGGCCATATTGTTTATCACACCTGACACCCAGTAACAGGAAATATACTTCATATGACACAAGTCAGGCAATCAGCAACCCATTATTTTTTAAGGTCTTGTTTGTCTGTTTTACAGAAAAATTACCATCATTATCTATTCATGAGGTTTGGATGCATCTAGATACTTAAGGCTGAGTATTAAAAGTACTTTTTATTAAGCACAAAAATAAAACAAGCTGCCACTCGTCTCCTCATACAAGTTTGTGGTTCCTATTCAACAGTTTTGTGAGACTCACACAGGTGCTCAGTGACACTGGTTCCACGTCCTTTGCTAGATTATCCATTGATCCTATTTCTTTCCTGTCTCCTCTACACATACAGGGTCCTCAAGAACATCAGTGAACCATGAACACGAGCAGACACTTACACACACACACACACACACACACACACACACACACACACACACACACACACACACACCTTGATGGTATCCTCAAATCTGCCCATCTCAATAGCTTTGTTAGTTTCACAACGTTCTGTGTCTTGTCTGAGTGCAATGACCTGTGCAACCCCCTTTCCCTACATTCTTCTCCCCACACTGGTTGGACTTCTGTCCCAAGATCATGAGTTCTACCCTTCTTTTCAAATCCTATAAAGTTTTGATATTGTCTTAGTTATTTTTCTATTGTTGTGATAAAATACATGACCAAGGCAATTTATATATAAAGGATTTATTTGGCTTATGAGTCTAGAGGCCGAAGAGTAGGAAGGCACAGCAGCAGGAAGAGGAAGCTGACAGCTTACATCTTCAAATGCAAATCAAAGCAGAAAGAGAGAACTGGAAATGCAGTGAGG
>CM052706.1:103978369-104004663 GCA_028551405.1 Uromys caudimaculatus | reverse complement strand
AATGGAATCAGAAGGATCTTGTCCCCAGCTGTCCCTTGGTTCCTATGCCCCAAAGGTTCTGTAAAGGTCTCTCTTGATCCAGAAGTGGTGGTTTTGCCTGTGCTCAAAGGTGTGTCAGCACTTCTGGGATTCCCTGTTCACGTGGAGCCTTGTGGCCCAGGCTGAGGTCCCCAGGCACCAGTGTAAATCGGAAAGTTCATAGATTTTTTGTCCCTGGGTTCTCAGGCCCTGGATCCCGGCAGATCCGGGTGGGTCTGGGTGAGAAGTGCTGGTCCCCTCAACCTCACTCACGGCCTTTCCAGGCTCCTGGGAGGGCACCCCTCTCCGTTGCTCGTTGGCTACCGACTCCTGTCGGCCCAGGTAGAGGTTTCCACCCGCCGGTGAAATCCGGAAGTTTTGGAGTTTTTCTGTCCCCAGGTTCTCGGGCTCCGGATCCCGGCAGATCTGGTCGGGTCTGGGCGAGAGGTGCTGCTCCCCTCAACCCCACTCACGGCCCTTCCAAGCTCCTGGGAGGTTACCTTTCTATGGCGCTTGTTGGCTAAGGTCTCCTACTGGCCCAGGCAGGGGTCCCCAGGCACCAGTGTAAACCGGAATGTTCACAGTTTTCTGTCCCCGTGTTCTCAGGCCCTGGATCCCGGCAGATCCGGGTGGGTCTGGGTGAGAGGTGTTGTTCCCCTTAATCCCACTCATGGCCTTTCCAGGCTCCTGGGAGGGCAACCCTCTCCGGTGCTCGTTGGCTACCGACTCCTGGCGGCCCAGGCAGAGGTTTCCGCCCGCAAGTGAAATCTGGAAGTTTCGGAGTTTTTCTGTCCCCGGGTTCTCAGTCCCCCGATCCCGGCAGATCCGGGCGGATCTCCATCTTCCTAATTTTTAAAAGTTTTTTAATTAGTTCGTTGAAAACATCATATATATTGTGGTGGTCTGAATGAGAATGCCTCTCATAACCTCATATGCCCAATCACCAGTAGATGGAAGAGTTTGGGAAGGGTTAGGAGGTGTGGCCTTATTGGAGGAGGTGTGTCACTAAGGGTGGGATTGAGACTTCAAAAACTCACACTATTCCCAGTTAACTCTCCCTCTACCTTGTAGTTACATCTCAAGATGTGAGTTCTCAGCTACTGCTCCAGCACAATGCCTACCTGATCCTTGCCATGATGGTAATGGATTCTGGCCATCTGAAACTGTAAGCCTCCAATAAACTCTTTGTATGCATTGTCTTGGTATGGCATCTTTACAAAATTACAGAAGTAACTATGACACATATACACAATATATTTTTACTTTATCTACTTTTCACTATCTCCTTCCAACTTTCCTGGGGCACTCCTTAACCTCTCCCCTTCCAGACTTCATGTTCTCTCTCTCTCTCTCTCTCTCTCTCTCTCTCTCTCTCTCTCTCTTTCTCTCTCTCTGAGACTGTGGAGGACAGAGTGGGTATCAGATCCCCTGCAGCAGGAGTTACAGGTAATCATGAGGCATGCAGTGTGGGTATTAGCCAGCAAACACAGGTCTTCTGCAAGAGCATTATGTGCTTTTAACTGCTGAACCAACTTCACAGCCCCACATGTTTATGTTATTATTGTTATTATTATTAGGTCCTAGTGTCCAGTTAGTGCTGACATGAACATTAGGGTGGGGCCATCCACTCAGTTATGGGCAACCTTTTAGTGGCCACATACCTAAAGAAAAATGACTTCTTTCCCTTAGTAGCCATCAAATTCCATTTGCTCTTTAACCAGAGGTAGACTTGGGGGGGGGGGGCTTCCCACTGATGCTGGAATTTTGACTGACTTGAACTTGTGAAGGCAGCCATAGTTGTAAGTTGATGCATGCATCAATTATGTTAAGTGTAGAAAACAGTATTTCACAGTGCTCCTTTCCATATTCCAGCTCTCTGCCCACTCTTCTCCATTGTTCTCTGAGGCTTGAATGGTGGGATATCTCTCTCTCTCTCTCTCTCTCTCTCTCTCTCTCTCTCTCTCTCTTTCTCTCTTTACACACACACACACACACACACACACACACACACACACACACACACTTATTTACAGCTAAGCACTCACAGACGTGTTTTCTCTGCACTTTAAGTATCTTCACTAATGCTCACTGCAGAAAGAAGTTTCTCTGACCAAGGCTGAAGGTAGAACAATCTATGGGTACAAACATAAACATTAGGAAGGTGAGCTTGATGATGGGAGTATTTAGGGAACACCAGTAGATTGCCCTCCCTAGGGCCTATGATCTCCCCAGTCATGGTATCTAGTCGTGTTTACAGTACAGGTCATGAAATCCTTCCAGGGAGCAGGTTTCACTTCTAAACACAAAGTGGTTGCTTAGTCCCACAACTATCTTGCTGCTTGCACCAGTGGGCACAACCTGCCTGGCATGTCAATATTATATCATGCAGAGTTCTGTGCTGGGTCAGACCATTGATGTCTTTTCTCCCACAGCTATCTGCTTAGCACCTATTTGTAGTCAGTTGGTTCTTTAAAGAGAAAAAAGGAGTTTTGCTCTAATATTCCTCCCCATCTATGACAATTTCCTCAAAAAGACCCAGAGCAGCCTTACACTTCTCTGTTATAAGTGATATGGCCCCAGGAAGGCAAACCCACTTCTGTTTACCAGTGCTAAGTGATATGGCCTCAGGAAGGCAAACCCACTTCTGTTTACCAGTGCTAAGTGATGTGGCCCCAGGAAGGCAAACCCACTTCTGTTTACCAGTGTAAAGTGATGTGGCCTCAGGAAGGGAAACCCACTTCTGTTTACCAGTGCTAAATGATATGGCCTCAGGAAGGCAAACCCACTTCTGTTTACCAGTGCTTATGGAGAGCTGGTGAGAAGGCACTGTGCTCCTTGTAAGGTCCATGGGAAGAGTACATGGTTTGGGTGACAATGGTCCCTGCTTCAGTTGCTTTCATAAATCTTACCCACAATGCAGCATTTGACATCTCAATTTCTTCTTATCATAAGCTAAGTAACAGTTTAGGTACACTGTAGTACATTTGGAATGAAAATTTTCTAGGCTTTGCCAGTTTTCTTTCCTGCTATTTAAACTTGCCTCTCATATGACAAACTCAGCAGCAATTGTGCCTTCAATTCTATTCAGCTTTGTCAAAGTAGTTAATACACTACTGAGAAAAACTATTTCCCTTTTTATGCTCACATTTCTTTGGTTTATATATTTGTTTCTTAAGATTTGCAACTAAATATGGTAATTAAAAACAAAAACCAGCCTACAAAGTGACGATTTTATCAAGGCTGTTTCATCCCTTCTGTTGATCCTACTCCGGACCCCTCTCACCCATTCTCTTGCTCTCCTACTGTTCCCATTTCTCTGTGGGCCAGCCCCTTTCCAGCCTCCCCCTTTCTGCCTTCAGGTCACATATATTCTGTGACTCTTGTTTTCACACTCCAGTTACATAATATTTAATTAGATTACATGTTAATTAAATAAAAACAAACTGACACAGCAGATTGAGGATACAGAACTTACTTTGTTTGGTACACAATTCAAACTTTTGGGCAGAGGAGCAGGCACACATGCCTACTAACAGCTGGCATCAATGGCTTTGACACAGGAAAGCAAACTTTTGATTACTATGGTGAGTTGAGTCAGTTAAGTAGGAGCTGATTAAAAGAACATATACAAACTGAATTATAGACTGCTCCATGCCTTTTTCTTGCAGAAAATATAAAATGAATTTAAATGGTAGATGTGGCTACTTTTATGCAATACTGAACACAGAATAAAATGTAAATCAACACCAGCTATCCAGATGTGTCAGCTTATAAAGACATGATTTTAATGATTGAATATTTCAGTCCTCATTTGGGTGCATTTTTCTTCTCTCCTCTCCTCTCCTCTCCTCTCCTCTCCTCTCCTCTCCTCTCCTCTCCTCTCCTCTCCTCTCCTCTCCTCTCCTCTCTTCTTCCTCCTCTTCCTCCTCCCTCCCACCCTCCCACCTCCCCTCTCTCCCTCTCTTCCTTTCTCTCTCTCTCTCTCTCTCTCTCTCTCTCTCTCTCTCTCTCTTCAAGACACTTCGCTTTAGGTACTCAATAAAAACTTGTTTAATTTTAACAGTAAACCCAGTGAAGCATTCTCCTGGTTTTCTGATTTTTAAGTGGTTGTGCAATTTTGGGAGTTGGTTCATCACACAGATAAGTTACATTGTAAACAAAAAAGTCCCATAAGGCAAGCTCCCACTTGTAGGACAGCCAAGACTTTCAGATATCATGTGGTTAACAGAGTGTAACCTGAGTAGAACCTGAAAAGAAGAGAAGATTTAAGGTCCAAGAAGCTCAACTGGTTCAAAACCCTACACAAATGACACGGAGTGGGTTTAATGATAGCTCAAGGGACCTTGGTGGATAGTCTGAAGCAAAGACAAGGAACATATTTTGGATAAAGAAAGAAGTTGACTGTAAATAACATAAACAGATTCTTTTCAATCAGCATGGCTATGTTCTATTCTTCATTACAAAAAGCAAAAGAAAAGAGAAAGGAAGAGAAGATACAGTGGCTGAGGACAAGGCTGTGAGACACAGAAGGAAGCAACGGAAGAAGGGACGGAAGGGACGTGTGGAAGCTGCTGGCTTGCCATTAGAGACCAGCTCTGAACTGGAGCTGCCAGCTTTCCTGAAAGATGTGGATTTGGGATCCCAAGGTTTGCAGAGTCTGTTGTTTAATTTACAGAACACACTTCTGTTATTTGCCTAGGGAAATGCAAACTTGACTATGGTTCTGCAGGTTTCACCTTACTGTTCTTCTCCTTGGGTTATTTTTCTCTCAAGTTCTTAGAGATTTCATTTACTTTCTTAAGATCTCTACAAATCCACCTTCTGAAAAGCAGGACGGTAATCTCCGAGGGCAATGCTTACATTGCAGCAATGGGATTCATCAGGGTGCCTTGTCTACACATTGGAGGAAGTCAGCCTGATAATTTCTCAGGAACACAGAAAATAGGAGCAGAGCAGATGTCTAATTAGAATACAGATATAAACCTCAGCTCCCATTAAATGGAAATTACTGTTTCTACATCTTGCTTTGGTCATTTTGTTCAAATATTGTCCAGCATGTTTCTTCTCCAGGCCCCATTGTGCATGTTGATGTAATGCCCTTCTTACTGATGTATTTGATATTGTCAGTATCCAGCTCTGTACAACTGGACAACAGAGCAACTCCAACATTAAACTGATAGTTGCTTTTCTTCACAAAACGATGACTGTAATTGATAAGGACAAAATGGAGGAGGCTCAAAGCTACTGAACTTGAAATTATAAAAACTTTAAGACATTTTTAGGTCATTTTAGCATATTTACTTAAGAGAAAATATAATTGCACTTTCTAAATGGAATTTGAACATGTTTTCAGAATATGTGCTTCAAAATAAATGATACTTTCTCTTAAAAAAAGTATGTTTAAAGTATTGCAACTTTGTTCATATAATACCTAATATCCTATGGATATCAGGATAAGAATAATGTTAAACACCTAAAATAATTAAAATGGTACTCAGCATATATTAACACGATGTGGATTGAAAACAAGTTTGTGAAAAAAGAAAACAGAAAAGACTGTGTTGATATATAAAATTAACTTTTTGAAAACATAGAATATACCATGTTCAATCAAAACATAAACTAAAAATTGGGAACATGACCGTAATAAGTAAGTTAAATATAGAACAGATCACAGAAAAGAGAAAATCCAAGGCCTGCTACAAAGTACACAAAAATAGAATTCTGTATTACTAATAATTAAAGTGATAGGATTTTTAAACAACTGCTCATTTTCATCACTGCGCCTACCTGATGTTTAAAGTAATCATGATGCCCAGTTCCTGAAAGGTGAAACAAGGCATGCATACATCAACACATGTGGTTCATGTCCTAGCACACACACTGCTGGGGGAGGGGGATAACGGTGATGAAACAGGGACAGACCACAAAGGATGCACAATAGATCTGTTTGCTCTGTGATTTATAAAAGAACCTTGCACACCCTTTCATTGGCAGGAGGTATGAATGGAAAATAAGTGAAAGAAAAAATGTAGGCATATGGATTTGGTGATCAGTTTAAGTTCATTGTTGAGGTATGACTATCCACTATAATATCTGTACATAGATAAAATTATTAATTTTATTAAAAATTCATTGAGCAGTTTATTCTTGCTTCTCCCCACACCCTTCCTTTCTTCTTTCTATATGCTCCCTATAACCCTTCTCATCCTTTCTGCCTCCAGTGCTAGAGACTGAACCAGAGCTTTGTGCGTGCTAGACAAGTGCTACCTCTGAGCTTTGTGCGTGCTAGGCAAGTGCTACCTCTGAGCTTTGTGCGTGCTAGACAAGTGCTACCACTGAGCTTTGTGCGTGCTAGGCAAGTGCTACCTCTGAGCTTTGTGCGTGCTAGGCAAGTGCTACCTCTGAGCTTTGTGTGTGCTAGGCAAGTGCTACTTCTGAGCCGTAGTCTCGGGTTCTTTGCTGTATATTTGACCACAGAACTGTAGAGACCTGCCAGTATTTTATACCATTTTCTGTTGTGCATCCTGATCTATTTCCCACTCTTGTATTTAAAAGATTAAGTCCTACAGATAGAAAACTTACTAGCATTCATGGATTAGAACAGGCAACTCAGCTAATTTCAGAAAAAGCAGTGGGGGTTGATTAGAATTCTAGTCTTCCATTTATTTTCTTGGGTAAAATCAGAACATTTGTTTTTGTTTTTGGCTAAACCACAGATTCATCTGGTTGGGAAGGATGTTCTCTTTAATTTCAGAGTTTTGAGAGTTCTCTAAGTGTTCAAGGACTGGGATATTGGCATTTGCCTAATAGAACTTTTCCTTCTCAATGCACAACTGTGGTGAACAAAGAGAAAGCCTGTCCCTCAGTTTCGTCTAGCCTATGAGAGAGGTCAGCGTTATCACCATCCCATATGGAGGAGGTCCATTGTTTAGTCTTGAAGAAAGAACACAAACATTCTTTTCTCTGTTTGTGTAGCCCAAGAGGTCTGACTCTCCCTTTCCTGTCTTCAACAGGACCCGTACACAGAGTCACTTCCTCTACTCAGTGACTTTTGCAAACTCTGTCAAAGATGCACAAACTGCATTTCTGTGTTCCTGTGTCTAATGCAGTCTTAGATACAATATAAAAACTAGAGACATTTGTTTTTGTTCTATAGGTCATCAACCTTGAGGAATCTTTGTTTGGTTGGTCCCAGCCCCCCATTTTTACTAGCTCTTTGAGAATTTCCTACAGTTTATCTTGATCACATTCATCTCCCTACTCATAAATTTGTAGTCTTCCTCTGGAGCATCCTCAACCTAGTAGGAATCTCACTCTTAGAGAAAGCTGATTCTCTCTCCCAGCAGTTATCAATTTCTAATAGCTTCCTACCTAGGGCTGAGACTTCATGCCCACTGCTCTCCATGGTGGGGTTTTGCTTGGCTTGAGCTTATAGAGGTATTTTATATGCTGTTAGACCTGCTGTTAAGTCTGATGTGCAGGTGCCCTGCAGGGTCTGAAAAACCAATGCTTCCTTATACTCATCCACTGGCTCTGGCTATTATAATCTTCTGACCCCAGTTCCATAATGAGGGGGTGATAGAGATGTCCATGTAGGTCTGAGCATTCCACGGTCTCTTATCCTTTGAGCACTGATCAGTTGTGGTTCTCTGTGTTAACTGCCACCTACAGCAAAAAGATTTTCTGATGAGGATTGAGAGATATACTAATCTATGAGTATAATGATAAGTAATTAGGAGTCAGATTAATATTATATACATTTGATAGAGTAGTGGTGGTGGTGGTGGTGGTGGTGGTGGTGGTGGTAGTAGTAGTAGGTTGTTCCCTAAGGCCTATGACATGTCTAACCACATGTTTTTGGCTCCAACCACATGTTTTTGGTGCCAAGTGTGGGTTTCAATTTGTGGAGTGGGACTTAGATGATTGGTTATTCCTATGGTATGCATGCTACTAGTGTACCAGTGGGCACATCTTGCTAAGATAACCATTACTGCAGCTCACAGGGCTCACAGCTGGATGAGACTGACAACCTTTCTCATCCAGTAGCATGCGTAGCACTTCCTAGCACTCTGAAAGTCAGTAGGTGTGCAGCTTGATTTCTCCATGGTCTATGACTCAAGAATGTAGTGTCTTCAACAGTAGCTTTTCATTAAGTTGTAGTGGGCATCTAATAGCAGTGGCAATAGCCTGTATTGTTTGTGTTTCTAAATTGTTCTTTCAAGTACTTTACATATAAACATATTTTATTGGTTTCTATGCTTTTACATGTATCATACAAATGAATTTATGTTCGACATCATGTTAATACTCTAATACTTTGGTATGCACTCAGATCAAAAAATACTTTTAAGACTGACAAAAATTCCTCCTATTTTCCCACCTGTATGATGTAGAAGGCTTAGTCCAAAAAAACAAACCTGTTGTCAGTGACAAAGAAGGGTCGGCACCTTCTCAGATAGTTTAATGTATTTCTGTAGTAACAACCGTCACATGACCTCCATAATTCGTTAGAACAACACATCTACAAGCTAACCTTCTGTTAGTTTAGGCAGCGTTGTCTGCGTCAGTGAGCATTTTTCTTCACATCTCTTAGTCCTTTTGTGAAAAATAAAAGGTCGCCCATTGACAAGGAAAAATTGCAGTGATTGTCTGGGAAATGAGACAATAAGCTTATTCTCTTTCCAATAGTTGAGAATGTAGCCAAGAACTGGGGCAAATGAAATACGGGCAAAAGGAAGGAGGATTGAAAGCAGGAATAATTGCTGAGTCTCTAGTACAGGTTGTCTTCTAAGACTGTGACAGTCTTGAATTTTAAGAGAATGAAGTATTATTTGCATGGCCTTTTCATATTTAAGCCAGATTAAGATGGATTATTCTGTCAGCTTTATTTCAAAGTAAGTAATTTTATTTTGTTCTAAAAATAAATAAAAATGGCATTGATAGACAACTGAATAAACCAGGTGCAAACAAGTTTATTGAGGAGAATCCAATATTTCTGTTCATTTAGTTCCATATTCAAAAGCTTAATAAAGTTGGAGACCGATTTGGGGCTGAATAAGGAGGATCAAGAAAGGATAGGAATATGTCCAAGGTCGCCAAAGACACTGGATAATGTGTATGGTAAGATTAAAATCATATTGCATACATCTATTCTAGAAGTGCGGATTCAAAAATATGTATCACTTACAATTACTATTTATTTTCATGATTTATAAAATTTTTTTAAAATGTTAAACCCCATTTTTTTCATAGCATACATCATAATCTGTGATATCCCAATATCTGAAGTCAGTTTTGGTCTTCTGAGGAATTTTGTGCCTTTGTTTTATGGTCATAGTGTGCTCCCATGTATTTTGATGAGCATTCATGGCTGCTTATCTAATTTTATTTTCTAAGTTTATATCTAAGTTTATATTTATGTTTATTTTAAGAAGATTATTTTCTTATAATTCTTGTGTCCCTGGGACCTTTCTTTGTACTCTCTTTGGCTCCCTAGCCTTTGTGATTGTTGTCAAGATAATTTAGAGAAAACATGTACTGTAGAGTTTAGGTGTATGTCAGAGGAAAGTAGAACATTCTAAGGGTGAAAGTAGACAGTGCACAAAGAGCTGATTGAGCTGACCGACATTAGGATGGCTTTATTCTATTTGTAAAGTTTCTAGAAGAAACAAATTTCCTTGAGTGATATTTTTTCTGTCCAGATGATTGGCAGGCCCCTTTAGATTAGTGGGGAAGCAATGGTGTTTCTGTTCTTTAATAGAAAGCCTTGAGTAGATGTCAATCTTATGATTGTTCAGGCAGTTCAGAATGGCTCAAAATGTCATGTTTCCATCTAGGGCCAGAGATACTACTCAGAGCCTGTCTTTTGACCAGCAACGAGAATCCTGTAGCTTCCATTGCTAGTTCTGTAAGATGCTGATTATAAAGGACCTTGCCTATGTTTGACTAGCTAGCACACACATTATAAGTCTAGAACAAATGTTAGCTCACCTCCAATTTGCTCTTTTCTAAAGGTCCTCACTTATTGAGAGGGTGGAAGATTTTGTTTGGTCACCTGCTTCAGTGGACATTGCTTTCATTCTAGAAGGCAACCAAAACTCCACTGTGCTCACAGCTATATCTTCAAATGGACTGATGGCCCCTGGGAAAAAGCACTCTTGTTTTTGAGGCTCCACATTTCCTAGGTTTCGGAAGTTTTTGAAACAAATAATTGTTTTATATATATATATACACACATATATATGTATATATATACATATATATACACTCATTTTTGCATATAATATAGATTTTTATCTGTTTTCTTCAAGAGAATTGTTCTTAAGCAGTTTGAACCTGATTCAACATATTAGAAAAGGAAATCTTCCCTCCCATGACAGTATATAGCACGGCGATGTCTTGATCCTGAGATGAGATGGGCATTGACTGCAAATGGCTATGAGGATGCATTAGGATGACACAATTGTCATAAAAACTAATGGTGGCACGCTTCTAGAGCTAAGCTGACATGCGCCTACTTGTATACTTATTATGGGTGAAATTATGACATGGGAATTATACTAAATTACAGATGTTTAAAGGATACTTTCAGAAAGTGATAGGTTTTGTGTTGGAGAAAGCACAGTTGGATTGAGGGGGTTTGTGAAAGCAGAAACAGCTCATAGCCTCCTTCCTACTTAGTTCTCAGGAGAGAGACTAGTCCACAGATAGGTCCCTGAGAAAGACTGGAGTGCCTTTAAGCAAGAGATTTGGAGATTTGGTATGTGTAGGCAGAAAGAGGCAGGGAAATTGCTTTTCTCTGTTAAATACTACCTTAGGTATGTGGCATGGAGGGGAATCTAGACTTCATGCAGCTCATCAGGTAACAGTGGCATTGCTATGGCCACACAGGGGACCACAGAACAGTAGGGTGATACAGAGGCCTGAAGGAGAGTACAGAATTGGTCCAAAAGATCTGAAGCACCTGTCAGAGCTCCAGTAGGGAGCTATGGGAATGACAACCACTGGGCATGCTAAGAGAAGAGCTAAATGTTGTAGAAACGGATTAGTAAGGACAGAAGTTGATTGACCTGGCCAAATTAAGTTGCTGTGGTGTGTATCTTCCTCCCTCTTGCCATCTGGATATGAATTGCAGATGGATTGGAACCCTCATCCCGCCAGCTCCCTGAGCACATGTGAGCTTCACTCTCTTCCCAGAAACTATCTTGCAAGAGTAGGAGAAGGCCTGTTTGAGACACGAATGACAGCTCTGTAGATAGTCTGAACTTTGAATTGGCTGGGTAGTTTCCTGAAATGGAGTTTTAAATAAAAACGACCATTTTGAAACAGAACATAATGAGCTACTTCCTACTGGCATTTTGATGTTCTGTCCCCACCCCACCTCCAGGCATATGTCAAAATGTGTGTTTGGCAGGAATCTCACAGCATTTGTAGAGAAAGGAGGACTCTGCTTTTGTTATAGTGTGTAAATTTTGACAGATCACTGAGTCAGCTGTGCCTTTAATAAACAAAACTTAAAATTTCTAGGTGCATGTGTGGCTACTGAGTAATACGCATGTGGGTATAAAGAAGCAAAATGTAGTTTGCTTCTTTTAGATGAGGAAAAATCTTAAGGCTCTTTGCAAAACTTGTAGCTCACCTTCTTTTCCTTTCCTTTTCTTATATATATATACTAATATCTTTCAATTAAATGTAAAAAAGATCATCAGAGCCAGGCTCGGTGGCTTACAGCTTTAACCCCAGGCGTTGGGAGTCTGAGGTAGGAGGAGAGCATGGATTTGAGGCTAGTCCAGGCTACGTATTGAGTTCTAGATGAGCCTGGGCTACAGAATGAGACTCTGTTACCAAAAGCACAACACACACACACACATACACACACACACACACACACACACACACACACACTGCTCACACACATGCACACACACATGCACATACACAAACACATCACACATACACATAAATGCATGCATGCAGGTACACAGGGTGAATTTTTAGCAGTGTAGCCATTGCTCCTGTTGTCCTTCATTTTTGCCATTTTTTAGAGTGTCAGCGCTCTGCCCTGGAATGGCCATGTTTTCTCTAACTCAGTTCTCTGACTGAGGTTTCATTATATGTTATTTTTTACACTTTTCTCCTTTCCAGTTAGTCCAAGTGCTCACTTTATACGAGGCCCAGCATGTCCCTCCTCCTCATGAGTCCTCCAAGCACCTTAAATCATACCTATTTCCTGTTTCTTTGGTTTCACAAAGCATTTAAATGCAGGCCACTCATTTGGCATCTTTGAAAAACCCAGCTTGCTGACAATGTTAAATTAAGTTTATTCCACACAGTTGTTAAAAGTTCTTTCCAATTTCCACAGGTTCACCTTTATACCCTCACAGGGGAAAGCACCCTGCTTGGGACCAGCCAAATGGCGCTACCCTGCTGCTTTACTTACCAGCTAACTACAAGGCTGAGCACATCAGGTCAGCTGCTCTTATCCTACTCTCTTATGGACTTTGGCGAACACAGGTGAGATTAGGTAAGTGAAGATTCTGCCTGGTATGTGTATAATTTATGGCTAACCAATACTCAATACATGTGAGCTTTCAGGAGAAAGGGGTCCCTCAGGGCAGGGAATTATATGCCCATTTCCTTCCTGGTTGACTTTCTGTTCAGAATATGATGATCTCCAGTTACCTCCCATGAGCCTCACTGCTCCCAACCTCCACCTGAGCTTGTTGTATCTTGGTAGCATTTCACAGTTCTGACCCTCCTTTTGCAAGCTTGCAGTCTGTCTTCCTCACAGATGGGAGAGTGACCCTGATGGGTAATGGCTATATGTTAAGCCATTAGTGAATTAGCAACGGAAATGATAGTATAAGTGAATTTATGTTGTAACTCCCTAACCTGTAGCACATTTTTTAGCTAAATAAATGTTACTAGTCTGTAAGCTTAGATAATGTCATTATGGTGGCCACATGCCTATATTCATAGCAAATTGTTTATTGCACCTTTAAAAATGTTTTTCAATCATGGTTACTATAATTATTTAAATCCATTGCTTGTAGGACAATCAGATTTAGTAGATAAAATACAGAATTCCCAGTTAAAGTTGAATGGCAAAATCAATAACTTAATATTTCAGTGTAAATACATCCAAAATATTGATTGGACCCTACAGTATTTGGAATATTGTCTAGGACATGAGGCTAGTCAGACCTTATACTGTACAGTATTAGAGGGTGCCACTCAGTACTGTGATGAGTTCCTAGCATCAGGTGAAAAATAATTCAAGCACTCAGGACAGAACAGAGACTCTCAACCCTCTCTAAGATACTGGGGCAGAGGGGAAGCACTGGAAAGCACTAGTAAATGCTGTCAAACACTGCAAAAAATCCTGTTTTGAACATTAATTTTGTGTTATGCTTTAATTCTTTATTATTATTGGATAATACTAAAGTGTTGGGATAATAATATGGAGTGGGGTAGAGAAGTGGGGAGGATCTGGGAGGAACTGGGGGAGAGGAAAGCATGATAAAAATATAATGTATGAAAAAATTTAAATAAAAAATAAATTCTCTTTCCCGTCTTGCTGAGAATTAGCAAAATCTTTTGAGGTCATTGAATGGCATTGATGGCCTGGCTGCTATGGTCCCCACAGCTTTAGACAGTGCTTAGCTGAGGCTGTAATGGCTGCCCTAGGAGGCCTTGCTCCAGGTACAGCTGCTCCAGGTGATGGACACCCTTCTCTGTGTCTCTCACCAGTGGTGCAGCATTAGACCCAGTCAAAGGCTTCTGCCGGTCTCTTACTGGCTACTGAGGATTTTTCTCAGTAGAGTGGGTAGCAGTGGTAGTAAGGATGGAAGCAAGCAGCAATGGTGCAGGGCTGAGAAGTTCCAGATAGTGTCTGGAGCCAAACTCAGCAGAGAGCAAAGCCGGTAGAGGCTATGTTGAACAGCGGACTGTACAGAAGGAGGTAGAAACCCAAGAATGCAGAGGGTGGAGGCCATGGGTGAGAGGCTGCATGCCCGAAAGGTTTCTGGGAGTGAGGCAGAGATTAGAAGGGTGAGGGGTCCAATACCTGAGTATTGTAGTAACTGCTGACTGCTGCCACCTGCTCCTGCTGTTGGCTGCTGTGTAGAGTTATGTTTATGTGTGCATTGTCAGTCTTTGGACTATCAGATACTAGGACACACCTAGATCCTATGGATGTCTGCTCCTATGTTGTGGAACCGTAAGTCTTTAGTTTTCAGGGCATGAAACTATAAGCCTTTGGGTCTGCCAGCCTATCTCATAAGCATGAGCATCCAGACACTCCTTATCAGCAATTCCATATAGTTAGAGCAAGGCGATCCCAGGCAGAGAGTTGGTATCAGACTGGATGCTAGTTTCTAATCTATCCCAAGTCAGATACACCTGATGGGAGACTCCAGCCTGCATCCTGCATCTGTCCAGTATGGCCATCTGTCCTTTTGTATTTCTTAGTGAGGACTACTGAAAAGTTCAGGCTAACTAAACATGGGAAGGAGAGAAAACAGTAGTTTATCAGACTTTCAAATTTATTTTTATTTTGTGTGGTGATGGTGGTGGTGGTGGTGGTGGTGGTTGTGTGTGTGTGTGTGTGTGTGTGTGTGTGTGTGTGTGTGTGTGTGTACATGTGTTGGGGTACATGTAAACATGTGAGGGGAGGACAGAGGTTCACATTGTTTTTCTTTATTGGTCTCTACCTTATTTTTTCAAGTCAAGGTCTTTCTTCGAACCTAGAACTTACCTATTTGATGAGGCTGTCTGGCCTGTGAACCCCAGGGATCTACCTGTCTCTGCCTTTATGGGATTACGGATGAGCACTGCCACACCAGCTCTTTCTGTGTGTCATGGGAAACATGAGCTCATCTTTGTGATTGTGTGGCAAGTACATTCCCTACCGAACCTTTTCCCCAGCCTCCTGCCATTAAAATTTAACTGCACATCTCTAGTTTTATTTGGTAACAGTAAAACCAGTGGTTCCCTTCTTTCCTTCCTTCCTTCCTTCCTTCCTTCCTTCCTTCCTTCCTTCCTTCCTTCCTTCCTTCCTTCCTTCCTGTTGGTATCAGGATTGGCTCTGAGCCCAGTGACATCACACCAAGGCAACAGCGGCCTGCACATCTGTTGCCAAGGCAACCACCACCATATTCCCAGAATCTCCTTGCTCACCTCCCACCTTTATCTGCGAACAGCTACATCACTATCCAAATAAAAGGAATACCCCTATGACCCCTCTCTCCCCACCTTGTTCTTCACTGCCACCTCTGCCCTTTTCTCCTACAATAAACCTCACATGGAACTGTTTGGCCTGGTGTAGTCTGTCTGGAGCCGCACATCTAACACAACATTGGTGCCAAAGACTCTGGGAAGTGCTACCCAGGGGAGCTGTGGAGTCCAGGTGGCCATTACCACCTGGCACAACTATGAAGCCACTGCCTGCTGCCACTGCTACACCACGTGGACTGCATCCACTGCTACCTGCCCCCACCCACTACATGGATTTCCACCACTGCAGCAGGACCATCACCACCTGCTGCTGCGAGAGTCACAGACTTCTACCACATGAGCTGTGCTGCCGCGGCCCAATACATGGAGCTAGTCCTCTGCCACATGGGTTAATGCAGTCGGACAGGCTCACACCGACCACATGGTTCCACATTTCCTGTTACCAGACCGTGGAAGCTCACAAACACACACCAGCATATTGATTAGTAAGGAGTTTCTCCAGTCAGTGGGAGGGACCCTAAATGTTCAGATAGGGCCTGGCCAGCCTTTTTTGGGCTAAGGGGTTGGCATTTCAATGCCCCAGTCCTTATGACCAGCCTCCTGGCCTACAAGTTAAGACATAGACCCTTGGGTGACTTCCCTTCTTGAAAGCAGTTCATAAAGCCCTTGAGCTCTTGCAGCTGGTCCAAAATTCCTAGTTCTAGGTTGGACTGCTTTCTGGCGATTTTTGGACAATCAGTGCCATAGCCCCTAGTTATTCGCATGACAACCTGAATTTCTAGCTTGGCTGTACACTTGTGACCCATTACTGAACTCTTCTCGGGACACTGGTACGAATAGTTCAGTAACATCCCCATCACCCAAATGGGTGATAAATTGTCTTCGAACATACCCTCAGGTACCTCACTGAGATGTCTCCTGGAAAATCTCAAATCTCTGAAGTTAACACCCAATTCAAGGGCCTCAAAAACTGATGCACCTCTGCAATAAGGTCTGGGTTCAGTACCCATTAGCTGTTAGACAATAGTTCCAAATGGCCAACTAATGTCACACTAGACCCGATCATTTTAAGAGATCTTCATACATTCTGCCAGCAGTCTGGCAAATGGAAAGAGGTCCCATATGTCCAAGCATTCATCTATCTTCACTCTCACTCCTCTATGTGCTCTTCTTGTTCTCCATCCCAACTTCTCTTAGCCAGGAAACCTCAACCACCACTAGATGACTCTACAACCCTAGATCCAGCTAACGAACTGTCTCCCTTCCACTGCAGACTTGCTTCTATGCCGCCGAAAACCCAAACTGCCACCTCAGTTTCTCCTTCTCACCAGGATACCCCAGAGCCTATTAGCTCGACCTCTTCAGACCCATCTCCTGCTTCTGTGCCAGCTACAGGTCGCTCCAATCACCCTGCATTGGCACTGACCTTTACCCCGCCTATCACATGATGGAAGGCCGCAGTCAAACCCCCAAGTCCTTCTCCTCCAGGGACACCTGACCCAGCATCGTTCCTTCCTCTAAGGGAAGTTCCTGGGGTGGACAGTCTTGTCAGAGTACATGTTCCTTTCTCACTGAGTGAACTTTCTCAAATAGAAAGCAGACTGGGTTCCTATACCTCTAACTCCTCTACCTTTATTAAAGAGTTCTAGTACATCACTCAGTCTTATAGCTTGACTTTCCATGATGTACATATGATTCTTACTAATAATTTAATTCCTGATGAACACTGGTGAGTTTGGGAAGAGGCAAGAATGCATGCAGATGAAATTCATCAAACAGATAGAACATATCCAATCAGATCTGAGGTAGTGCCTGACCAGGAAACTCGATGGAATTACAATTCTTCAGAGGTTATCTTAGCCAGAGATAAATTTATAATCTGCCTTCTGGCTGGCCTAAGAAAGGCAGCCTTATAGCCAGTAAATTTTGAAAAGCTCCAAGAGGTTGTCCAGGACAAAGAGGAGAACCCATCTCAAGTTTTAGAATACCTCACAAAGGCTTTATTGCAATACACTAATCTGGACTCTGAAAACCCAGAAGGTAAGCAACCTCTGATGACCTACTGTTTTCCCCCAAGAGCTACCCTGACATAAAAGCTAAACTTAGGCAGTTGGAGAAGGAGCCCCTAACTCCACAGGTGTTGTGGCTAGTCCTGGGGCTGTTTATATTTTGATGCTAATTCTGCCCTCCTGAGAGGGGCTTTGGACAAGGAGTGAGTTACATACTCATGTGACTTCTTATGAACCAATCCCCTAATGAATAAAGGAGCCAATCACTGGGTGAGGAGGTGGGACTTCCCGGTCAGAGAGGGGAAGAGAGAAAGCAGGAGAGAGTTAGGTCCTTTTGGGATGAGGACAGCAGATAGTAAGATGTAGCTACTAGAGTCTCCTGGTATCATGGCAGATCTGAAAGGATTTGCCACCAAAGGAATCAGATTTTGATAAGGCTTACAAGATTAGGTTTTAGTTGTTGTGCCCAGAGATTGAGTTACTATTGTTTCTGAGCTAAGTTTGTGTTGTGTTTTCCCTCACACAGCAGCTCATCTGGGTTCCAGAGAGAAAGGTCTACAGTAGCAAAGTGTGGGTTTGCCTGATGTGTACCACAGAGGCCGTGGGGTATTGAAGCATGGGGCTGGTGTGGTAGCGACCCACCAGTGGGAACCTAGTGAGTTGAGTGGATAGATCGTGGAGCTCTGAGTCAGAGTTCTATGAGATGAAAGCAGGTTCACCATTGCTCACCAGTGCATTGCTGGCCAGCCTGCCGGAACTGAGAGAACAAGGGTATAGCACGGAAATATGCTACATTCCTTCTTTTTAATATTTCCTGCAACAGGTGGTGAACCAACGTGTTTGGGCAAGAATCCACCAGAAATTTAAGTTTATTAGTCTGAGAGTTAGAGTGAGATATATATATATATATATATATATATATATATATATATATATATATATATATATATATATATATATATATTATAGAGTAGCTGGGTAGTGCTGATGAGTCAGGTGGATTCAAGAGCAAGAATTGAAACAAAGCAGGCTGTAAGGTCCCCAGCTGTGGGGAATTGCAGGCTGCTCTGAGTTAGAAGAATGAAGTTGCCTACTTCTTAAGGAAGAGATTGATTGAACTGTGAATTTATGATATTGGAATTATTTACTTTTAAGATAGATTTATATACAGATTTTGTTCGAATCACGTGGGGAATTTTGCCCATGATTTGGAACTAGGATAGGGAAAATTAGTAACTGACTCCAAGTAGAGAGAGCACTGATAATCATTGCCTGCTAAAACAGGTATTATTAATAAGGTCTGTGGCTCCAGACAGATGGTATAAGAAGAGGGCAGAGATGGATGGAAATGTGAATTTATAATATTGGGATTATTTGCTTTTAGAAAAGTTATATACAGATTTTGTCTGAATCACATGGAGAATTTCGCCCACAGTTCAGAGCTAGGATAGGGAAAATTAGTCACTGACTCCAAGTAGAGAGAGCAGTGAATCATTGCTGCTTCCTATAGACAGATATTAGTGAAAGTTTGAATTACTTGTTTTAAAGATGGTATAAAGATATATTGCTCTATTATGTTTTATAGGATACTCAAATTCTAATGTGGGCTCCATGGGAATTCTAGGTTTAAATCCTGCTTTGACTAGCTGCCTGTTTACAAGCAAGTATAGATACAAGTGTGAATCAATTGTTTTAACTTTAAAAATGGGTGTGATTTTGAGTTTTGTGGTTATATTATTTCTCTGGGAGAGAGGTCAATATAAAGGTTTTTCTGGTTACTGGTTCAAGGATATGCTGATTTGTGAGAAAGGTTTTGTCTTCATGTTTTTAGAAAAGGTGATTGATTAGTGTCTATATACCTTCCAGAGTAATATGGATCAGATTTGATAGAGGGAAACCACCAGAGAACTAGATTCCAGAGAATCAAACAAGAAAGTTATCTTGATGATGCTAAAATTTTGTTTTGAGATTTGTATATTACAGAATATACAGTCTTGATGTGTCTCCTCGTCAGACATGCTGAACTGATCTGCTTGAACTCCTGATGTCTTGGACTTTCCGTCAGATCCAGCTAGAACACAGGCATTAGAGACTAAACCAATCATTGGTGTGGCTTTCTTAAGGCTAACCAACTACCCTATTTTCCCTACCCTTCCCCCCTTCAAAAATATCTCAACGCCCATATTCAGCTTGAAGAAGTTATGGAGAATCTTCATCCCAGTTCCCTGGGCTTTGGGGATGGAGGTGGTTATTATAGGTTGTCTTTCTAGGGAATTTAGAAATGGTCATAATTGGAACAGGGAGGAGATAGCTAGAATAGATTGTATAGCCATAATCTCTATTGGTAGAAGTCTTTATATTTGTTACTAAGTTGAAGTCATAATCTTTTATTTTGGTACAGAATTTCTTTTGATGCAGAAATCAAGGTTTTCATTGGTATAAATTTCTTCTATTGATACAAATATTTTAAAAGTACAGGGCTTAGACCCAGTCCTTCTATAACTGTTATAAGATGATCTGAGATTATTAAGCCTGTTGAGTTAAGATCCACATAGCAAATTCATGGCTCTGAGTTCATTGTTAGGGTGTTATCAAGATTTTAATTAGAAATAGCTGAGAGTAGTTAATGGAGAACAGTCCAGATTACTTTAAATAGATAGATGGTTTTCAAAAATGCTAGAAATCCAGAGAATGTGACATTTAATGTTATTTATTTACTAGCATTTGAGACAGTCTGCTCCTGACAGCATCCCAATTCTAGGATTCAAAGAAGAAATTGAGCATCAGTGGAGTTGCTCCAGTTGTGGTGAGACAGCCACTAGGCAAGAATTGCCTCATTTCATCTACAGACATAATACTGTCCAGAAAAAAGACACACTATGTGGAATAGTTGACTGATAATCTCTGCCAAGTCAGGGTAATCAGTCCTTCAAAATTCTGCATTACAAAGGTCTGTCAGATGATCCTACACCAGAAGGCTGAAGACTGATGCTCCAACTTCCTGACTTACTGGGGCTGTATAGGTAGGCAGCTGTCTCTACAAGTTGTCTGAGTTCTGGAAGCTATGTTAGGCTTCCTGTATATTTTCAGTTTATGTTGTTCATTCTTGCATTTCTGGCAGGGTTGAAATATTATAGTCTCTTAGCCAACCCAGGCTATTTACTTTGAGAGAACAGATTTGAGAGGATGGTTTTCAGATGGCATACAATCTAAAGTCAGGACATAAGTCATAGTAGAATCATAGTCTTTTAATTTAGGATAGATGACAATGTTCTATCTTAATGACAAAATTGATGGACTAGGTGTTAGTTCTATCTGTACTCTATAAATTACAAATCAGTAATAGTTGTGCTCTATATTTGAGAGAAAGGTTTTGTGTTTTATTAGAACAGAAAGTGTTGTTAATAGACCTGGGGCTGTTTGTATTTTGATGCTAATTCTGCCCTCCTGGGAGGGACTTTGGACAAGGAGTGAGTTACATACTCATGTGACTTCTTGTGAACCAATCTCCTAAGGAATAAAGGAGCCAATCACTGGGTGAGGAGGGACTTCTGGATCGGAGAGGGGAAGAAAGAAAGCAGGAAAGAGTTAGGTCCTTTTTGAATGGGAACAGCAGATAGGTAAGATGTAGCTACTAGAGTCTCCTGGTATCATGATGGATCTGCAAGGATTTGCCATGAAAGGAATTGACCCGACCACACTTATCACTAGTAGGGAGCCCTGGGTAGCTATCATGGTATGTGGGTGGCCCATTTCCTTTCTCTTGGACACTGGGGCCACTTAATCAGTTCTGAAGAGTTTTGGGGAACCAATTCACCTTCACGTTTTCCTATCATCCAGGTAGGAGGACAACCTTACCTTCCTCACCAGACCCCACCACTTAGTTGCATTTTAAGGGGTGTACCCCTCACCCATTCCATTTTGGTAGTGCCAACATGTCCTGTACCCTTATTGGGAAGGGATCTTTTAGCTAAGTTGAGAGCCTCTATTTCCTTTACTCCCCCCCCCCCCCGCCATTCACCTAAACCCAAGCTTGCCAGAAGTTCCTCTGCTCCTTCTTCTAGCCAGTCAACATACTAACAGTAATAGGTTGTTTCCTTTACCAGCTTCTCAAATGGACCCCCAAGTTTGGGATGCCCAGAATCCCTCTGTTGCTAAACATTATTTTCCTGTTGTCATCCAGTTACTGGACTCTACCAGGTACATCACACAAACTCAATACCCTCTCTCTCCAGAGCCTCAGGGGGCTTAAACCTATCATTTCTAACCTCTTAAGGAAAAACCTCCTTCACCCCACCTCTTCCTCCTCTAACATCCCTATTCTAGCAGTTAAGAAACCTAAAGGTGTCTATCTATTGTCTGGTTCAAACCTCAGGTGCATTAATTCTGCAGTGGGTCCCCTTCCATCCTGTTGTGGCTGAGCCTTATATACTTCTTTCCACTATCCCCTTGGTAACTTCCCATTTCTCAGTCCTAGATCTCAAGGATGCATTTTTCTCTATCCCTCTAGATGCCCAGTCACAGAACATATTTACCTTACCTGGACAGATCCTAACACCCACTTTTCTACCCAACTTACCTGGACTGTTTTACCTCAGGGATTCCAGGACATCCCACACCTATTTGGCCAGGCTCTGGCTTCTGATTTACTCTGTTTATCTTTCTATAAATCTAAGATTGTACTCTACGTAGATAATGTCCTTCTCTGTAGCCCCTCTCTAGAGATTAGCCAAGCTGACACCTCTGCTCTTCTAAATTTCCTTTCCAGTTGAGTCTACAGGGTCTCACCTTCTAAAGTCCAACTGTCTGCTCCTCAGGTCACCTATTTGGGACTAACTGTTACCCCAACCCACAAGTCTATTACCTTAGATAAAAAGAATCTGATTCAGTCTCTAACTGTTCCTCTACAAAGGAAGAGATTTTATCATTCTAGGAATGGCTAACTTTTTATGTTCCTGGGTTCCTTCCTTTACCCTCCTTTCTCACCCTTTACATGAAGCAGCATTAGGCCCCACCCATGGACCCCTTCTCAAATCTGTTACCAAGCCATTTCAAAGGTTCCAAAAGACTCTCCTTAAGGACCCAGCCTTACATCTCCCTGAGCTGACTCTTCCTTTTTCCCTCTACATAACTGAAAAAGAGGGATTTGCTCTTGGAGTCTTAGGTCACCAACTGGGACCCTCTTTTACACCTGTAGCATACTTGTCAAAAAAACTAGATCTAACCATCCAGGGATGGGCACTTAGTATTTGTACCTTAGTAGCAGCTGAACTCCTTATTTGAGAGTCAAAAAACTAACCTTGGGGTCACCTACAACTGTCCTCTCTTCTCATAACCTGTCACAACTCCTAACATACAAAGGCTTCCAGATTCTACCTCCCTCTATGGTTCTTTCTCTTCAGGTAGTGCTAATAGAAGACTCCACACTCACCTTCCAATCATGCCTGTCTCTTAATATTTCCAATCTTCTTCCTCAACCTAATACTCCCTATCTCACTCCTGCACTGAAATTTTAGAGGAACTATTACTCATCCTTCACACATACAGGAGGGTACATTGCCTCAAGCCATCTATACTTGGTATACAGATGGAGGCTCCTTTCTATATGAAAGGGCCAGAAAAGCTGGCTATACCACAGTGTCAGACATTGAGATGGTGGAGACGCAGGCCTTTCCTACTCATACCACTAATCAACAGACTTAACTAATAGCCCTTACCCATGCCTTTCAACTGGCACAGGGACAATCCCTCAACAACTACACAGATTCCAAATATGCCTTCCATGTCCTCCTGTCCCACACCACTATCTGGAAGGAGTGTGGGTTACTTACCACAAAAGGAGGATCAGTAGCTAATGCAAACCACATTATGACCATGCTAAAGGCTTCTTATCTCCCCACAGCTACTGGGATTGTCCACTGCAGATCCCACCAGATGGATGACTCTATTGTCTCTGAGGGAAACAACCAAGCCAATGAGGCAGCTAGAACTGCGGCCCTTAGGGGCCTAGACTCATCTTACCCTCCTCAGGACATCCTTACACTACAACCCATATCCCCACCTTCACCCCCTGACACTCACCAAACTCTGTCCTACCTTCACTAACTCATCCTAACAGCCAAGTCTTCTTTTGTCAAAACTCACCTACAGCCTATTTCTGAGGAGTTAAGTTTCTTAAAATCTATCATTGCTTCTTGCAAAATCTGTCAGATGTCAGACTCCAACTCAAGGTATCATAGCACCCCTTTTCCTACCTACCCACATGCCCATGGTTAAATATGCAAAGTACCTCCTGGTCTAGTGGACACCTTCTTGGGGTGGGTGGAGGCATTTCCCACAACCAACAAAAGGGCTCAGACAGTCTCTGGTCTCTTCTTCCTCCAAGAGATCATCCCCCAGTTTGGTGTCCCAGCCTCCTTCCAGTCAGACAATGGTCCTGAATTTACTTCCCAGATTTCTCAAATTCTAAGGCCCTAGACATCCCCTGGCATTTTGATATTCCCTACCACCCTCAGTCTTCAGGAATGGTAGAAAGAGCTAACTGCTCTTTAAAAACCACTCTTGCTAAGCTGTCACAGGAACTTCACCTTGATTGGGTAAAACTCCTACCTCTGGCTCTATTCAGGCTATGAGCTCTTCCCAAGCAACCTCTCCTCATCTCACCCTTTGAACTCATGTATGGGCTTTCACCTAAATGTTCTCCCCTCCCAGACCATCTACTCACCCCATTACTTTGCCACCTCTGTTCTCTCCTATGGAACTTTGCTGACCACCATCTATCATGGCCACATACTGTCTCCTGTCCACTGTCTGTCATTGGAGACGAAGTCCTTCTATCCCCTCCAGATCATTGGCCCTCACCTCTCTCCCCCCAAATGTCAGGACCCTTTTAAGGCAATTCTCGTGACCCCTACAGCTACTAAACTCGAGGGACTCTCTCACTGGGTCCACCTATCTCCCTCACCTTTCATCCCTCCACCTAAAAATGACTTTTCTTCATACACATCGACCCTAACAGTGCTGTGCTCTGTTAAGCTCCAGAGGATGTCAAGACCACCCACCTTGTCCCCAGTCACAGAAAATGAGACTCCACTCTGGCAGCCAAGCTCATCCTCACTGGATTAGACATGGGTTTCTCGTCTTCCCCCTGCTGTTCATTTCCATCCAGGGTAGCCCTTACATCTAGAGAGTCAAGATTCAAGAAACTCCCACAGACAACAAACACTCTTTCCAAATAGGGTCAGGAAACTGCTTCATAGCCAGATGCTAGGAACTGATCCAAATTGCTATCATCCCTGTATCTGTTATCCCATCTAAATATTATGATCTCTATACTTGCTTTCTGTTTGGCTAGACAAAAGATTATTGTAGAAAATGGCCAAACAAATATGCTAGGATCACAGAGCAATCATTTCTTCTATCAACACCACAAGACACTCTTTTTCTACATACAAGACCCATGGGATTCCAGGTGGGAGACAGGAGTTGTTGGTAAGCTCTACCATAAAAATCAGCCCGGGTCCCCAGTAAGTACTATCCATATCCAGAGAAAATATGTTTCAATTGCTCAACCCCTAGATATTGGAAAAATAGGGGAAGTAATCAAACATTCCTCCAAGGACCTTACCTCTTTGATATCACCCCTCATAAATGGCACTTGTCATTTTGTCTTTTGCTTCTGACCTTGACCTGGGCATACCAACTTCTTAATGTCACCAGACCTGGTCACTTTAAAGACTGCTGGTTATGTGTACCGCCTGGAACTAACTCACAATTCCCACTTACAGCCTCTCCAGTGATACTGCCAAGTAACTGTAGTAGCTATTTCTGATTGTCAACTTGACTATATCTGGAGTGAATTCCAATCCAGAATTAGAAGGCTCACCTGTGACCTAGATCTTGAGTCTGGAAGACACAAGTTTCAGGTGTGGTGGTATGCACACCTCTAATCTGGGTCACATCTGCTGCTGGAGATCTACATAAGGACATTGGAAGGAGGAAGATTCAATCTTCTTTGCCTGTGAGCCTTGTGGGACTAAGTGACTGCTAGATCCTTGGGTTTTCATTCACAGCTACTGCTGACCATTGTTGGGGAGTTTGACTACAGACTGTAAGTCATTAACAAATTCCCTTACTATATAGAGACTACTTATAATTTCTTTGACTCTAGAGAACCCTGACTAATACAGTAACCTTACCTCACTTTTTGTCAGCTGCCCTGACTGTGATGTTGCCATGACTCCTTACCTTTCCTCTGTCCCTCTTTTTGTCATGACAAACTGTTTTAAGACTTTGTTAAGACCTTAATTGTTCTCCTATTGTTGACTTTTTGGCCCCTATATTTTAAACTGCTTGCCAGGATATAACAGATGGTAGATATGCAGTACTAGATTAACCCCTTGTGTCACTACTTCAGTTTTCAACCAGTCTAAAGATTTCTGTATTATGGTTCAGCTTGTTCCCCAAGTCTATTACCATCCTGGAGGAGTGGTCGTTGATGAATATGACTCTCAATCCACTCGGTTTAAAAGGGAACCTGTACCTCTAACCCTAGCTGTCATGCTGGGGCTGAGGGTAACGGCTGGAGTAGGAACAGGGACTGCAGCCCTAGTCACTGAACCACTACAGTTAGAAAAAGGATTGAGTGAACTTCAGGCTGCCATGAATGAGGACCTTCAAGCTTTAGAAAAGTCTGTCAGGAACTTAAAAGAATCCTTGACCTCCCTGTCAGAAGTAGTTCTACAAAACAGGAGAGGGTTAGATCTGCTATTCCTAAAAGAAGGAGGATTATGTGCAGCCTTAAAAGAAGAATGTTGCTTTTATGTTGATCACTCAGGAGCCATTAGGGACTCCATGAGCAAGCTTAGAGAAAGGCTAGAAAGACACAAGAAAGAACGGGAGGCTGGACAGGGGTGGTTCGAAGGATGGTTCAGCAAGTCACCTTGGATGACGACTTTGTTTTCTGCCTTAGCAGGACCCCTGCTGATTTTATTCCTTTTGCTCACTATTGGACCTTGTTTAGTAAATAGA
>CM052706.1:103942729-103972072 GCA_028551405.1 Uromys caudimaculatus | reverse complement strand
GAGAGGACTTTGGGCCTGAGGGTGCTAGTGGCCCCAGTAAAAGGGAATGTCAAGGTGGGAATATGGGAATGGGTGGGCGGGTAGGTGGGAGGAGGAATTCCCTCACAGAGGCGGGGAGGGGGAGGGGACACGGGGTTTCCAAAGAAAAGGGGAATCATCGGAAATGTAAATAAAGTATCAAAAATAAAAAAAAAAATAAGCAAAAAAAAAAAAAAGAGAATGAAGGAACATATATATTTGTAGTCTCTGGATGCCTATTCCATTTTGGCCCAAGCAACACACATAAGACAAAGGTCAGGGTTGGGGAACGATAGGCAATGATATTGAGAATTAGGCTCCTGTCTGTAGTTCTAATCAAAGACCATATGTGTCATACTGGAGCATGTGCCTCAGCGCTTGAAGGCAACATAAAATAGAAGAGCTAGTCCCTAGAGGCTTTTACCAGCCTGATTTTTACCAGATCCTGTGGGCATTGCCTGATGACTCATCACTGGTCCAGAGTATTGACGTGTCCAGAAGTTGAACTTCAGATGAGAGTAATAAATCCAGAATTGGATCCCATCTATTTTCATAGCCATCAAGGTGGTCTGGATCATGAAGTGGGGTCATTTTTAGAGTGTACCCAGGGCAGTTCCATTTTGACCTAGCATTTTAGCCTGTAAAGTGGGACAATGGACGTCATATCTCTCTTCTCTATCTGCTTCCTGCTGACATTAGGACATTGCAAAGGGGCCCAGGAAGGCTGAGATGCTAGTCAAAGGCTAGGCAATGGGGCATTAAACAGATTAGCTGATCCAGATTCAGCAGCTCCACAGGTGATCTATGGATGGAGTCTGTCAGCCAGGTGAAAATTTGCTGACATATAGACTAGGGACAGACATTAAAATTGTCTAGTAATTGGAGGAGACAAGAAATTCTAGACCACAGGAGTAGACTCAAGCCTTTGAGACCTAGTAAAAGCTATGTTTTGGTGGAAAGGCACAGAGCATTTTTTTTCAATCGAGAGGGCTAAATATACAGATGTCTTGATGAACAGAGATATTTTTAGCATGATGAGATGCATCTTTAAGTTTATATTCAGAAGACCACAAAAGGAAATTTAAAATATTAGGCATGTGACTGAATTGTTAACTGCCAGTGATCCATTATCTTATCATAACTTCATTGATCAATGTGAAAATTGTGAACTTACATCCCACTGAGACAAGGTTGCGTGACTGCACAGAATGTCTATTCACTGAATTTATAGCAAGTAGAATGATGACTGGAGGGTAAATCCCACTGAGATTACATCAAGGTTAAATGACTGAGCAGAATGTACCTCCCTCTGACCTTCCAGCAAGTTTGACTAAGTGAACAGTGTACCTCCCACTGAGACCCCCAGCAAGTTTGACTGAGCAGAAGGTACCTCCTACTGCGCCTCCAGCAAGCTTGAGTGTTTGAGAAGACCTTTGTTACACTGAGCCTCCAACAAGTGTGAGTGAGCAGAACATTACTCCCTCTGGGCCTACAGCAAGTTAGAGTGACTGAGTAGAAAGTAACTCCCACAGAGCCTCCAGCTTGGTATAGTTTCTTAGAAGAAGGTACCTCCCACTGAGCCCTCAGCTAGGTTGAGTGACTGAGAAGAAAGTTTGTATCACTGAGCCTCCAACAAGTTTGAAAGACTGAGCAGAATGTTCCTCCCACTGAGTCTCTAGCAAGTTTGAGTGAGTGAGCAGATTATATGTCCGAGTGAGCGCCAACCAAGTTTGACTGACTGAACACTGTATGCACACTGAGCTGCTAGCAAGTTTGAGTGACTGAGTAGAATGTTCATCCCTCTGAGCCTTCAGCAAGTTAGAGTGACTGAGCAGAACTTACATCCCACTGACTTCCAGTGAATTCAAATGACTGAGCAAAACTTAAGTTCCACTGAGCTTCCAGGTTGCTTGAGTGACTAAACACAACAAACCTCCCACCGAGCCTCCAGCAAAATTGAGTGACTGAGCAGAATGCTCCTCCCACTAAGACTCCAGCAAGTTTGAGTGAGCAAAAGATACTTCCCACTGAGACTCCAGCTAATTTGAGTGACTAGGTAAAACCTAAATCCCATTGAGCCTCCAGCAAGCTTGAGTTAGTGGAACATATATCCCACTGAGATTCCAGCAAGGTTGACTAACTGAGCAGAAAGAATGTACTCTCACTTAGCCCCTAGAAATGTGGATTGACTAAGAAGCACATTCTTCCCACTGAGCCTCCAAGCAAAATTTAGTAAGTGAGCAGAAGGTACAACTCACTGTGACTCCAGCAAGAGTGACTAAGCAGGACATATACCTGATCCACTGAGCTCCCAGCAACATTGAGTGTCTAAGCAGAATATCCCTCCCACTTAGTCTCCAGCAAGTTAGAGTAACTGAAGAGAACATACATTCCATTGAGCTTTCATCAGGTCAGAGTGCCTGAGCAGGATGTAACTCACACTAGGCCTCCAACAAGGTTGAGTATCTGAGCAAAATATACCTCCCACTGATCACCCAAAAAGTGAAGAGTTCCTGAGCAGGATGTAATTAGGCTCCAGCAAGGTTGACTGACTGAGCAGAAGGTACATCCCATTGAGTCTCCAGTGAAAGACCTGACCCTCTTGTGAGGAGGGTTGAGACCCCTGGCAGGCTTGGAGCCGAGACTGGAAGTTACATGCCCGGGCAAAACCCCCTAGCAAACTTAGAGCCAAGATTAGAAACTGCATGTCCGGGCAAAAATCCCACCCAGCTACATTCCTACGGGTGACTTTGACCTGGCCTCAGGTCCTGAGGCAAAACATTTCAGGAACCAGAAATGTTTATGCAACTAACCTGTGAATAGTCCTTACTTCCCTATAATGCAAATTCTTTCCGTTCCCCACCCCTTGCTTTGTGAATGAGCCTTTTCCTGAGTTGTAATTCCTTCCTTGCCTTGGGGATGTTTCTTCTTTTAAATACCCCCAACTTCAGCTGCTGGAGGTCGAACCCCTCTGCCTCTGCGTAGGTTATGTGTTCGACCCCAGTGCACTGGCTTTTCCACGGTCCTTCTGCCGCCGCCCCCGAATTAAACCTCGTGTGATTGCAGCAAGGATGGTCTTTCGTGAGTTCTTGGGGGGTCGTGCCATCCCGAGATTTGAGCGAAGGTCTCCCCAGTTCGGGGGTCTTTCACCAGCAAGTTCGAGTGACTGAGCAAAAAAAAGTCCCTCTGAGCCTCCAGCAAGCTTGAGCGACTGTGCAAAACTCCCTCCCACTGAGCTTCCAGCAAGCTTGAGTTACTGAGCAGAACTTTGACTGATCTTGAGTGAGTTAGAGTAACTAGTAGACCATACTTCCCAGCAAGCTTGAGTGACTGAGCAGAAGACACCTCCCACTGAGAGTACAGCAAGGCTGAGTGACTGAGCAGAATGACCATCCCTCTGAGCCTCCAGTAAGGCAGTGTTACTGAGCAGATCGTATATCCCACTGTGCCTATATAGCAAGTTAGAGCAGAATGTACATCCTACAAGCAAGTTTGAGTTACTGAGCAGAATATACGTCCCAGTGAACCTCTAGCAAGTTGAGAGACTGAAATCCTTCTGACCCTCCAGCAATATTGAGTGAGTGAGCAGAATGCACCTCCCACTCAGCCTCTAGTAGAGCCTCCAGTAAGTTTCATTGAGTTAACAGAACCTACATCTCACAGAACCTCCGGCAAGATTTATTGACTAAGCATAAAGTACATTCCATGGACTCTCCATCAAGGTTGATTGACTGAGCAGTACTTATATTCCACTGCACCCCCACCAGGTTTGATGGACTGATCAGAATGTACATTCCATTGAATCTCCAGCAAGGTTCATTGACTGATCGTAAAGCACATTCCAGTGAATCTTCAACAAGTTTGATTAACTGATCAGAATGTACATTCCTCCACTAAACCTCCAGCCAGGTTGACTGACTGAATAGAATGTCACAGGTGTGGAGAGGGTGGAAGCTGTAGGTCCAGACATAAATGACTCCAGGCCATCTTTAGTGTCCTTACTAGCCATCGATTGTCCTCCTCTGTATGTAACCATGTAATGTCCCTGGGGCCTCTAGGTAAATCCTTTGTAATATTCAAAAAGTTCCTTATTTCTCCAAAGTCAAAGGCTAAGAATGCTGTCTGGTAGCATCTGATGACTATAGCTAAGATTTGTTCACTTCTCTGTGACTTACTTACCTGATATTTCCACTGATTCATTTCCAACATGTCTTCATTTATGATTTCTTTCGCTTGGCTACTGTGGAAGTACATGGAAGTATTACTACATTGGAACATGTAATTTAGATTAAATTGAATCTGTGTTCCTGGGCCATGGCCACTCATATTTATCTCCAGAATAAACAACTTCTTTTCTATTTTGGTTTGAGAGTTTTGTTTTTGTGTTGATATACTCAGTTGGTAAAGCTTTCATTAAAATATTTGGTGATCAAAGAAAAACTGTAAATTCCCCCAAAATATTTAGTGCTACCTTTACACAGGTTGGATGTTCATGCTTTAGAATTTCTGGTGCTTTCAAAGGAATTTCTATTTCAAAGGTGTTAGATCAGTGTTTATCAATCTTCCTAATGCTAAAGACCCTTTAATACAGTTCCTCATGTTGTGGTGACCCTCAACTTTTGTGTGTAATTAAAAAAACTCTGGTTCCTTTGTCTGGGACCATGCCTGCACTCCTGGCTAAGCTCTGCTTATGGTCAGCTTCTACCTTTCTCTGGAGCTGCAATCTGTGATCCTGCTCCCAGGCCCTCCCAGTTGGCCTTCGTCAAGCCACCAACTACCACCCCAGCTGCTCTCTTTCTCTGCTCACCATTGTTCTGAGGATAGAAAACACTGGACAGCTTTATTATTTTAAAACTAACCAGATAGCACAATTGCTGGGCACTGAATCTCCTGCCCTAATCTCATCAGCTATCTGCTAGCTCCATCCTCCTCCTTGGCCCTGCCTACAGTGGAGGATGCAGGCCTTAGGCGCCCAAGGCCTTACATGACTGCTGCTTTCTTCTCCTTCCAGTGCATGGCTCCAAAACACCTCCTTCTCTCTCCTCAAGTCCCCTCTTTCTTCCTGGGACACAGAAGTCCCACCTTTACCCTTCACCATCTTCTGCCTTCCTTTTTGACCAAATCAAGAACCAATTAGGGAGCCAGATTTTAGTATCAGTTCCTTACCCTACACCCAACCATAAAATTATTCTCATTGATACTTCATAAGTGTAATTTTGCTACTGTTATGAATCATAATGTCAATATCTGTGTTTTCTGATAGTTTTGGGTGACCCCTGTGAAAGGGTAGTTCAATCCCTGAAGGGGTCATAACCCACAGGTTGAGAACCACCTTGTTAGGGGATGCCATATTTTATGAAGGGAATTTAGGAGTTCTTAGGATCTTGTTTTGATAACTCTTGTGTGACTGCATCAAGTAATTGTGAGAAGAGTGTTTGACCACAAGATTTTTATCCCTTGAAAAAACATCCAATATATGTGAAGAATGAAGCTTAACTATGATATAAAACATGTTTATCCTACCAAAGTAAAAACTGAGTTAATTGCTGCTCTCTTTTATTTGCTGTTTTGAAATACTGCCGCCATTGTTGGAAAGCATGAAGGTATATTTCATTTGAGTTTGTCTTTCATGCCTTAAAAACTTTCTTTGATGTTTGTTGAAGGAATTTTGTTTTCTGCAAAATTATATGGCTCACTATGTTTTCTCAGCACCTGAGCTAGTTTTTAGTGTTTGACATCTCAAGTCTGTGGCACTGTGTCCCTGAAAACCAGTGCTGTTTTTGCAGCCTTTGTGATGTGCAAAACATTACACCATTTGCAAACTGTTCCTGGGAGGATCCCTGGGCAATGTTAAAATTTCTGAAGTATGTTCAAAGTATTAAGAAAGATTAACTTGTGATTTTTGAAATAAATGATTCCAGCTGATAGCATATTTAAATATGCAAATTGAAAAGATTTCAAAGGTGTCTTGTAATCTTATAATTTACTGATTACTGAACACTAGCCAGAACTTTCATTTTTAAAAATGTATTTATTCACTTTACATCCCAATATCATCCCCTTTCCCACATTCAGTACCCCCTCACAAAGATCCTCTCCCCATTCCCTCCTCTTTTTTTCCATTGAGAAGGGGGAGCACCTCCATCCCCTTCACATCAAGTCACTGCAGGCTCATCCATCCTCTCCCACTGAAACCAGACAAGGCAGCCTAGTTAGGAGAATAGGAAGCACAGACAGGCAACAAATTCAGGGACAGCCCCTGCTGCAGTTGTTGGGAGACCTGCATGAAGACCAAGCCGCACGCACATCTGCTCCATTGTGTGGAAGGCCTATGTCCAGCCCATGCTTGATCTTTGATTGGTAGTTCAGGCTCTGAAAGCCCCAGAAGTTCAGACTATGTTACTCTTCCTGGGGAGTCCCTGTCCTCTACAGGTCCCTCAATCCTTCCCCCAATGAATCAAGAAGACTCCCCAAGCTCCATTTAATGTTTGACTGTGGGTCTCAGCATGTGTTTTCATTGACTGCTGCGTAGAGTCTCTCAGAGGACAGTTATGCTAGGCTCCCGTCTGCAAGCATAACATGGTATCATTAATATTGTCAGGGATTGGTTCTTGTCCATGGGATGAGTCTCAATTTGGGTCAGCCATTGGTTGGCCATTCTGTCTGTCTTTACTTTCTTTGTCCCTGCACATATTGTAGGCAGGAAAAATTTTGGATCAAGTGTTTTGTGGGTGGGTTGATGTCCTTTTCTTCTCCACTGGCAGTTCTGTCTGGCCACAAAGAGTAGAAAACAGAAACAAAGGAATATTGCGAAATTCATTGTTTGAGGCCAGAGTCACCCTGATACCTAAACCACACAAAGACTCAACAAAGAAAAAGAATTTCAGACCAATTTCCTGTATGAACATTGATGCAAAATACTCAATAAAGTACTTTCAAAGCAAATCCAAGAACACATCAAAGACCTCATCTACCATGGTCAAGTAGGCTACATCCCAGGAATGTAGGTTTGGTTCAGTATATGAAAATCCATCAACATAATTCACCTTATGAAGAAATTGAATGATCATCTCATTAGATGCTGTCAAAACTTTCAAGAAAATCCAACACCCCTTTATGTTAAAAGTCTTGGAGAGATCAGAAATTCAAGGCACACACTTAAGCATAATAAAGGCATTGTAGAGCAAGCCAAAAGCCAACATCACATTGAACAGAGAGAAACTTAAAGCAATTCCACTAAAATCATGGACAAAACAAATTTGTCCACTCTCTCCCTATCTCTTCAATATAGTACTTGAAATACTAGCTAGAGCAATAAGACAACTAAAGGAGATCAAGGGTACACAAACTGGAAAGGAAGAAGTCAAAGTGTCTCTAATCACAGATGATATGAGAATATCATCTCAAAAATTCTACCAGAAAACTCCTACACCTGACAAACACCTTCAGCAAAGGGTCTGGATACAAAATTAACTAAAGAAAGTCAGCAGCCCTCTTTTATACAAATGATAAATGGACTGAGAAAGAAGTCAGGGAGACCACATCCTTCACAATAGCCACAAGTAATATAATTGGTGTAACTCTAATCAAGCAAATCAAAGGCCTGTATGACAAGAACTTCAGGTTTCTGAAGAAAGAATTTGAATCAGATATCAGAAGATAGAAAGATCTCCCATGATCATGGATTGGTAGGATTAACATAGTGGAAATGGCCATTTTACCAAAAGCCATCTACAGATTCAATGCAATTTCCATCAAAATTCCAATACAATTCTTTACAGACCTTGAAAGAACAATTCTTAAGTTCATATGGAAAAATAAAAAACAGGATAGTTAAAACAATCCTGTATAATAAAAGAACTTCTGGAGGTTCCACAGTGTCTGACTTTAAGCTGTACTACAGAGCATTAGTAATAAAAACTCCATACTGATATAGAAACAGAGAGATTGATCAATGGAACTGAATAGGAGACCCAGAAATAAATCCACACAGCCTCAGACATTTGACTTTTTGACAAAGAAGGCAAAATCATACAATGGAAAAAGGGAGAGCATCTTTAATAGATGGTGCTGGTCTAACTGGTTGTCTGCATGTAGAGGAATGCATATAGATCCTTATTTATGACCCTGTATAAAACTCAAGTCCATGTTGATCAAACACCTCAATGTAAAATCAGATAAACTAAATCTAATAGAACAGAACGTGGGTAATAGCCTTGAACTCATTGGTATGTAGAACCTTCATAAACCTTCTCAGGAAAGTATTTTTCATTGCTGATCTTTCCCAAAGACTTCACCTCCATCTTCAAAGGCCATTCGTAGTCCCAGGATTTGGCTTTTAGAAGATCTGCTCATAGTGTGAATATATGCCTGCCTGCAGTGCACAGGCACAGAGCAGAGTGGGTAAGCAAGGCAGCAGGCAGGCCTTTCTATTTAAATTCTTTTTCTGGTGGCACATGGTTTATTTCATTGACCTGATTTAGGTTATTATTCATGCTACAGAATTAGATTAATACATAGCTTTATCCAGAGTCTTTTGTGTATGAGCTTTGGCCTCTCTCCTTTTAGTGAGGTTCAAAAATTTACACCCCCCACATTTCACCAAAGATGTTTTCTCTGCACTTTACCCAGGGCAACAGTTCAGCCAAGAGCCGGAATTTCAGGCTGCTTTCTCCTTTCACCTCCTTCATGCCGTTTCCCTTCTTCCCAGCTCTTGGGACCTTCCACTTGTAGCTGCTATTCCCATGTTAATTGTGTTACCTAAATGCCTGTTTGCATTGTCTCTTGTGTGTGCATGCATGCATGTGTGCATACACACACACACACACACACACACACACACACACACACACACACACACACAAGACTGAGGGACCCCTGTTCCCAGTTGTTTTGAATGATAAATAAAATTGCCAGTGGCCAATGGATGCACAGGGAGACAGAGGTGTGACTTTTAGTATTTCTGGGCAGGGGACTGAGGGAACAGGAAGAGGGAGATCTGCCATGACAGAAGCAGAGGAGAGACATCATGCCTGAGAGGTGCAGGATAAAGAGACAGCAGACATGTAAGATCTGGGAAAGAGCTGCCCCTAGAAGGCACCCAGACTGGGTCTAGGGCAACAAAGATGGGATATGGTTTTTAGTAAGTAAATCAAAGGGGCGCAGGTTAGCCACATGGAGGTTAGGAAGTGGCCCAGCCATTGAGCTCTTAAACGCCTATAAAAATATATGGGCTGTGTATATGTGTCTTTCATTTGGGAATACAGAACATTGGGGCAGGTAGTGGGGAATGCTCTACCACCACCAACGCTGTCACCTCCAAGAGCATTCGTAGCAGTAATTGAATACTACTCACATGAATGACTCAGACCTATCTATCTTACTCAAGATCTGTTTATCTGCTTGTAGAATACTGTCCTCTGAGCACAGTAGCCACTGGCATTTTAACCAGTGCAGCTATAATTATCTGCAAGAGACTCTCAAAAGTAGGCCTGACATCCCCTCATAGAAAGAGGAGAGCAAGAGGAGAGCCAGTTGAACTTCATCCGAGATGTGGTCTTCATCTGAGACAGAGTTGCTACACCTCCCCGACAACGAAATGTAATTCTGCTGCAGCTCCATTCAGTTTTGAGAACTGCTGGAGAATATAGCGTGTGGAGGCTTAGTTGGAGGGAAGACTCCATTTATGTAGCTTTGGGGGAATCTTTGCTCTTGCTGGAGTGGAACATTTTAGTGATGGAGCTGATTTTTAGGTCACTCACACTCCTGTAAGAAACTGTTCATCCAAGCTACTGTACGTAAGCCCAATGCACTTACTGATTGCCTATGCTTGCTAGCTTTAGACGGAAGTGTTTCTTTGGTTTGTTGCTGGTGTCGTTTGTGAAATAGAGTTTGTTCATAACTCTCAAGGAAGAGTTCATACAACATTAGTGTTCTCCGGAATGTCAAAGGATGTGTGTTCCCAACTTAACTGTTTCCTACTTAGATGAGTCATCCTGCCATCCAATCTATCACCAAAACCAAAGCTTTCCAAAGAAAATAGATACTGAAGTCACAAACTACATCCAATTACTTAGAAACCCTGTGAGAAGTCTCTCAGAGATGCCCTGATATCTCCAGCATCAACATGTGTTCAGTAAATGAGAGAAACTGTGTGCTAGCAAATGCACTGGACCAATCACACACCAAACACGGAAGGGAAGCAGTGCTTTTCCTGATACTCATGAGAAAAATGAAATTACAGGTTAAGAGACTAGCTCTTCACAGGCCACAAAGCAGGCAATGGATGGACCGAAGGTTGAATCCTTCTTTTCTGTTTTATCAAATTTTGGATTTTCCACTTTATCATCTATTTTCAACATGGGAATCATTGAAAGGACTTCTCTGGTCTCCTTCCTCCACCCACTTTTCCCCCTCTAATCTTTTGTCCACTCTGCCGTCAAAGCAATCTTTCTTAAGTACAGATCTGATTGTATGATTCCCATTCTCAAAGCCCTCCAGTGTCTCTGTCTTCCTTGTGTTCTAAGATAAAACCCAGAAACCTTGGCTTAGCACAGAGGATAGTTCACACAGTGACCTCAGTGGGTGACCTCTTTCTGTCTGCTGACCAGCAGCAAGCACATTTCATTTCAATCACAGTCCTCCAACTTCCTGTCCTATCTGGGTCACCTCTTTGGTTCTCTCTGCCAGGCCAGATTCTTCATGACTTGTTCATGTCACTTTCCCTGCGAAGTCTTGTTGTGGAACTTATTAAAAAAGAGAGAGCCTGCATGTTCTTGTGCTCAGGCCAACAACCAGTGGACCACAGCAGATCTCCCGCCAGGTGATCTCACTCTCTCAGCCCGCCAACTCTCCGGAGCTGAGTCCCTTGGCAGATCTCTGCCACCAGGCCCACACAATAACTGCCTGCCCCATGGTCAGCCATCTCAACTCCCAACTACCCAGTAGAATTAAAACTCTTAAGCATATAATTAACCAATCAGATTTATGTATCAATAAAAACACAATTTACAAGAAGCCAAATACAATAATTTCAGAGCCAATTGATAATGATAAAAGCTGCCCACCTAGATTAGACAATGTATTCCAAACTTCTAACCTTTATGATAACATAACCATTGATGGTGCTATACCAATTCACGTCTGCTGCCATCTTCCTTCTCCTCTCCTCCAAGACCTCTCTCAGTGCAACTCTTAGCTCTGCCTCCCCGTTCCCTGTTTAATCACAGGGCTTCGGTTGCCCTAATGTAATTGGACAGGGAAAATCCTGCAACAAAGTCTTCCGTGATCATTTGTCTTTTGGTTATATAATTTGATTTTCTTCCCACACCCTATGCATACTTCTATTTTTAGAATCAACATTACTTCATTTACACTTTCTCCAAAGAAGACCCTTCAGAAAGTCTTCAAACAAAGCTACAGAAGTCGGTCTGATGTGCCAGTGTCATTGGTTGACAGAGGGATAGAGCATCAGAGATAAGCAGAAAGGCTGAACGGTTAACCGTGGTGTTAGTGTTGCTTACACCTTGCAAGAAGGCTGGAGGAAATAATACAAAGCATACACCTACTACCCTAGGGGGCAGAAGGCCAGAATGACTCCATAGATACATCAGAGACTGACAGTCATTGGTTGAAAATGTTTAGAAAGATCCTAAGGTTGAAAGATCCTTAGATTTGGAGGGGTATGCCAATTTTGGAGTGGGTCCAGTTGTGTGGTTTTTAGGGAAATAGTTGCTCAGAGAAGGACCTCTGTGGCCAGTGAGCTGTGGCTGGTATCATCCGGAGCATTCTGAAAAGGAATGGCCATATACTGACTGGTAACTCACAGTACACTTTATTACAACTGTGTTTCCCCATATATCTCCCCTACTGAATTGAAAGTAAATACCAAATGGTCACCTTTCTCTACATTCCCAGCTCATTGGATGGTGGTACCATAGGAAAAAAAAACTCTCTAAAAAATGTTTGGTTAAATGAGCAACAATTATGAGAACTTTCAAGAGGATGAGTTGATTCTGAAATTCCAGTGTCAGAGTTAATAGTGGTGAACTTTCCATGGAGGTCAGGATGAAGTCACTATTAATACCTGATGGTGTTCCTTGTTAGTTTAGTGATGGGATTTCCTCTGCAGTCTTGGAGACTATATTAAAATACATACTAGTAATGTCATCCATTCATTTATCTATAACATTTATTAACCATTACACACTGAAGATACTTATCATAAACTTCCAAATTCTTTGTCCACTGAGTTGAGTTCTTATCTTGTCTGTTGATACTGTCCAAAATTTCTGAAATGCCTGAGATTCTATGTAGAGGGTTTTGGGTATGTGTTTGCTGATTTATGAATGCCAAGGGTTCTTCCAATATTACTTCAGGAAGACTATATACAAGAGTCATAATATAGAATTTTTGCGGTGACAGTAATAATATATTACAGTCGATTTACATTTTACAAACATTTTCATGATTGCAACTGCCCTGTGAGATGGAGGATCGTGTCTTTGCTTTACACATGAGGGATGCAAGCACAGAGACCATGCATCTCTCCTTAAGGCTCTGTGGGTAGTAACTATCAGGTGTGCTCCGACATGTTCAGCCTGTCCTAGTCTCCTCTCTGCTGCTGCGCTAAGACTTATCAATGCATCTGTGCAGTATAGGGTATGCACTCGTGCTTTTGCTGTTTCTCTGTATGGCACTAATATAAAATCAAATGTAAGTGGCCCATGAGTTATAGTTTTTCTATGGCTTTATCTCAGATCTGTATTTTGATGTATGCCACAAACAATGAACATTACACTTGTTTAAACAGAGATGTCTGCGTTGTGCGCACTGCTTATATCCTCATTTAGACTGAGTTAAAGTTTCTACTTGGCTTTGAATTGTATGCACTGGTTAAACCTGGCAACAAAGAGAAAAACTTACAGTAAAACAAAATAAACAAACACGACCCCAACAAAAGCAATTTTAAGGGAGAGGGGTTTTGCAGCTCACAATTCTAGATTAGAGTATGTCATCCCAAGAAAGTCAAGGAAGGAAACCGATCTAAGGCAGCACATGCACAGCCAAGGGCATAGAGAGCGAATGAGTAGAGAAGAGAGGGGAGAGAATGGGAGGGGCGGCTTGCTCTTATAAAGAGAACTGGGTAGCTGCAGGGTAGGGAGAGAGAATCTGGAACAGCTAGAGTGGGGGCTAACATAGTGGGAGGGAAGGTGAGGCTAGAGAGAAGAGTGTGCATGAGCTGTGTGCTCAGTCCCTTCTCTGCTGTGTGCAGTCTAGGACCCTTTGCTATGGGGTAGAGCCCAGAGTGGGTAGGGAGTCCTGTTTCCATGAACATAATCAATGTAATCCCCAGCAGACAGGCTCACAGGCCAGCCTGATCTAGACAGTTCCTCATTAAGGCTGTCTTCCCAAACGATTCTAGATTGCATCGAGTTGACAATTAAAACTAGCCAGTGCAGAGCCCAGCTTTGGGTGGCTTATATTTTATCACCACTACCTTCATCTAAAGGTCATTATTAGCCAATTGGCATTAACTCATAAGTATAGTTATGTGTGATCAATAAATAAGTGTGTTTAATATGTTAGTTTTCCTGAGAAGCCTCCCCTAAGTATAGTATTGGTGACATTCCTTAATCATTTACACATAAAAATGCAGATTATGTTCCGAAGCCGCTACTGTGTAGTATGTAGGACGGGGCTGGATCCCTCAATTAGTTTAGGGAAAAACCTCATGATCCACTCTCTCCAGTCAGTCTTCCACACTTAATTTCATTTACCCTCCCCCCAATTATACTTTTGCCACACTGGTCAGATTTCTAAACATGGGGTACAATTTAATGTTTTCTTTTACTAAAGATTTTTCCTAGGGTGGAATAACTCCCTTCATTCCCTCGGTCTAGTGGCCGGGTGCAAGAACAAATCATACGTCTCCTCTTTGCATTAGTTTTCTGAACTGACCTTGGCAGAGGAGATTTCTGTCTCTGCTAATCTCCCACATCTATGAAATGTGCCAGACTCTTAGCCCACTGGTCTACAAGAGCTTTCATGTTTGCTCTTTCTAGTTACACACAATGACTTGAGGCCCAAGAGCGTGCTTCATGCAGCTTTGTCCGAGTGCTAGCTTAGCCCTGTGCTTTGAACATCCCAGTGCTTCAGCATGGTGTCTGTCAAAGTAACTGAAGATTATGAACACCAATCACAAATGGCACTGAGCACAGATATTTACCTTTGCTTCCTCAGCTATTTCTTATTTATTCTTGTTTTCTGACAAGTTGTTGTTCTCATATTTTCCTCTGAAAAGTTGTCAGTTTTGAGTCCCTGTCTGTACAGGTGCTATTTAATTAATTATTCAGTGATTTCTTTCTTGTTAGATAACAAAATGGAACTTAATTAATCAAAATAAATATGTCCTTGCTTAATTTAAGATGTACAGATTAAGAACTCTGGGAGGTGGCATGTGTTAGGTCCCCTTGGCTCAGGCTCAATTCTATAGGATTGTTGGCAGGATTAAAGCCTGCAGTTGGCATTCCTTAGCAACCTATGAGAAAGGTTTTTGTGCCAGCCAGAAAGAGTCACATATCAAAGTCCATGCTAACCTCCAGGCTCCTCCTACTTCAGTAACATGGACTTGTTATGGATATCAAAGCCCCCACACTAACTTCAAGGTTCCTTCTACCCCTAGTAACATGTACCTGCTATGATTATCAAAGCCCTCATACTAGGCTTCTGGCTAGTCTCACCTCCCCCTCCATGATGCTAGCACCCATTCTGGGTATTCCAGATTCTCTCTCCCTACCTTGCAGCTACTCAGTTCTCTTTATAACAGCAAGCCACTCCCCATCCACATTCTCTCCCCTCTCTTCTCTTTGATGCAAAGAGATAGCCCATGCTTTGGTCTGCTCCCCTCACTGTTCTGCCTGGAGGTAGCCATGGCTGCTTTGTACTCTTCTAGATGTCTCTGACTGTTTCTCTCTCTCTCTCTCTCTCTCTCTCTCTCTCTCTCTCTCTCTCACACATACACACACATCTACAATAAAAAAGTCTCTCTACCCATGGGGCTTCCATTTCAGTGGTTTCACTGTACTCTGACTTACGGCATCATTGGTAAGAATCTCAGGTGTGTAAGTGTGGTGTCCTGAGTTTAAGTATCCAGAACTCATGTTAAAAGCTGATGTGGCTGCATGTATCTGTCCTCCCAGCACTCTTGGCATGAGATGAGATTTGGAGACAGAAGAATATACTGCAGGCTCACACTCCAGGTACGTGAAGTATGTGGTACAGTGTGGCAGGAACAAGAGAGACCCTGATGTGGCAAGGTGCAAGGCCATAACAATTCCTGAAAGTTGTCCTCTGACTGCATGTGTACTGAGGCACATACATTCCCACACTCATACATACAGCACACATATGTACAAAATGAAGAGTTCATTACTCTGCCATTGCTCTTGGAAATAAGCTTTATTACTTTTAGGAATTTCCTCAGCATCATTTCTTGTGTTTTATAGACATTGTTTTAGTTAGGGTTTCTATTGGTGAAGAAGCCATGACCACACAGTTCTTAGGAAGAAGTTAATTGGGGCTGGCTTACAGTTCAGAGTCTTAGTCCATTATCATCATGACAGGAAGCATGGCAGCATACAGGTAGGCACAGTGCTAGAGAATTGGATGTGAGTTCTGTATCCAGATCTGCAGACAGTGGGAAGAGAATGACTGTAGGCTTAGCTTTTTCAGAACCTACTTTAATTGTGGTTCTTTAACACTTCAACCTCTCTTCTAGCCTACCACCCAACAGAGGTAGGGGAAAAGAAAGGTTGATAGGAAACAGGGGTTGTAGACCTGTTTAGAAATAGTTCTTTGGGACAATTCTAATCTTCATTGTCAGCAGTCCAGTCCACTAGAAAACTATCAAACATGAGTCATCAGCACAAGTTCATCCACTTGGCAAACACCAAACATGAATCAGTACTACCAGCAGTTGGAATACCACCAGAAGTTTTTTGGTGTGTTTCTTTCTATGAAGTCATAACAAGTGAAGATTAACAAAGAAAGCAAGGTGAACCAATGTAAGAGTGTTGTCAGTGAAAGCAAGGACCAATGAAGATCAGCAAAGAGCTGTAAGGCAAACCAATGCAAGAGTGTCATCTATGGTCTGTTGGATTATACTTATATTCTTTCCAAAATCGTGTGTTAAAAAAAAAAAATCCTCTCAGTGAGTCTGCTCCAGCAAAACATCACATGCCCTTTCACCAGGCAGCTTCCAGGAAAAACATCGCATGTCTGCTTCAGAAAAATATCCTCTCATAAAATAGATTCCAGAAAAATATCTAATGGCCAACTGAGTTGTCAATGAAACCACAAATCCCACTTCAAACGACTCTGGACTTGGAGTAGGCTTTTTGAAACCTCAAATCCCACTGCCAGTGACACACTTCCTCCAAAAAAGTAAAACCTTCTAATCCTTTCAAATAGTGTCACTCCCTGGTGATTAAGTATTGAAATCAATGAACCTACAGAAGCCATTCTCATTTAAATCACTACAGGAGTTTATCATAATAATTCAGAATTCTTTTTCCTCTCATGTGGATATTTAATGGAACATTTTCCCGTCTTGACTTTAGTAGTGAATATTTTGGAATTAGGTTCATTACTTTATTTTTAATTATTATGTTTTTCTGTTTTATGGCTCACATTTTATAGATGCATTCTATGCCACATCTTTATTCACACTGTTACAAGTTAGAATTGACTAAATACTCTAACAAAGTGATTTTACAGTTAACTTACAAAGTGATTTTCCAGAATAAAACCAGCAGAGGTGATCAGAGACAAGGTGAGCCACTATTCTAACAGCATCCACTTGTCAAAGAAGAAAAAGAACAGACTAAAGAATCAGTTACGAACTAGGATTGAGTGGTTATGAAAGGGACACAAAATTAACTCAGAAATTAGAAAAAACAAGAGCTGCTCTCAGTGTTGATGGAAGGGGCAATGAAGGAGGTGTTAGGGGCAGAGTTCACAGTCAGCACAGCAGCTCACAGTCTGCCTTGTGTGAAGCAGTGTTTGAGAGTGTATGTAGGGTGAAGCAGAGAGGGACAGCGCTGGCCATCTCTGCTCTTGAGCTGTCACTATGGGAACTGTTCCAGCATCTGTTTGGTTGTTTAATAAACTAGCAGGCTGTTATCAAGGTGTCTGCATCACCTCACACTGATGTGTCAGGGTTCTGAATGATCCACAGCTTGCCAGTACTTAGGGTTGTGTAGCCTTTTGATTCTTATCATCTCATGGATATTTACATAACAGTGAGACATATATCATAACTTCCTGTGACAGGAGATATTCCTCCTGGAGGACAAGGAGAACTGTGGTGTTAGGGTTAGTTAGGCCAAGGTCAGCTCAAAGGCTATTGGTTGGATTATGAGGGCAATCTTCCACACTGCAATCAATGTCTCTGTGTATCCTTAGACAGTAGACAAAAGGAGAGAGTTTTCTGAGGACCCTTTTATAAGGGGCATAATCTCGTCAACTAGGACTTCAACCCTAAGACCTACGTACTGCTAATGTCCTTGTTTACAAGATCATTCTATCCAGTGTGTGCGTACATCAGTGTGCATGTGTATGTGTGTGTGTGAGTGTGTATGTGTGTCTTGAATTTTCTCTTTTGTTTCTGATTAAATGTTATCTTTTCATTATTTATCATCTTCATGGTTCCATTTTTCTTGTTTATCTGAGAAGTGCCTTTTATTTGTTGAATTTGGACTTCTATTGCTACAGTTTTTCATTTTTCAAGTTTCATTTGTTCCTTTTTATATTTACTTGGTCATTTTTATAGTCTCTTATTCTTCCATTTACATTACAGTTCTTTAAATGTTTCAAATCTAGCTTTCATTTTTGGCACCTGGTCAATCCAGTTACCTCTACCACTGATCTGGAAATATGCCATCCATTGTCCGGGGCCTGGACTTAATGGACCAATTCCTTTTAAGAGATAATTAAAAATACCATGTTCTAGGAAATATTTGCAGTAATAGGGAATCTAAATCCCTTCCTAGATTTTACTAGTAGGACTTGAATGTAGTTGTCATTGTAAAAGATTAATAAATCCAGTAGTGTGTATAACTGGAATGAGTACAGTAGAAGGATTTGCTTCCAGCTCTACTGTTTCCCAGAGTCCACCTATGTTCAGGAGGCATAGATCACCACACAACGAGCTTTCTAATTTACCATGGTTGATTGAAGACTAAGCACCAACTGATGCTATTTACAGATCTTAAATTTTTGAAAACAACCAATAACCTAATTGAAGCAGTGTTTCCTGTATACACTGTGAGACTGGGGGAACCACAGAGCTGTGGGGAGTAGGCCTGGGGCAAGAGTGGGGTTAGGGTATATCCAAACTTCAGGTATCTCATCTCTGCCTTGTCCTGGGCCTGCATGTCCCAGTGCACGTGGACCTTTGCCCCACCTTTGCCCGACCTGTGCCCCACCTTTGCCCCACTGGAGAAGGTTATATAGCCCTGTAGGCAGATTAAACTTCCTTCTTCCTTATAAGGTGATGTCCGGCAGCACCTAGAGTTCTTCCTTATGTAAATGAGCCAACCAAAGTAGCCTGGCTCTGGCCAATGCCATAAGCCCTACTCACCCCTACAATGTTTAAATAGCCCTTGTTCCTCCCAATTAAATGGACTTTCTTATTGAAGCCTGTCTCCTGAGAGTCTGTTCTCCTCACGATCTGCCTGAGGTCTCCATTTCCCTTTCCTGCCTTATTCTCCACTCACGATCCAGTGTTGTGGTTGTAGGTGATCAAGCCTTGTGGGTGTCTAAACCGCCAGGGAGACAGTGGCTAATGAAGTTCAGTGCTAAGACAAATGAAAACCTTGTAAACTGAATATAGGAAAATTGTTTTGTAAATGGAATCTTTTCTTTACTAGAGTTTCCCAAACCATAGGAAGTTTAACTAAACTGATTTTTTTTTTTGCCATTAAGTTCCCCAGGAACTGAGATGGTATCATTGTCTTGGGTTGAAATTAAAACAATCATTTTCTCTTTTTCTTTTTTTTTTTTTTCTTTTTGTGTTTTTTCAATATAGTTTTTTTCTAATCTAGCTCTGGTTGTCCTGGAACTCACTTAGTAGATTAAACCGGCCTGAGACTTAAGTAGATTTGCCTGCTTCTGCCTTCTGAGTTCTGAGATGAAAGGTATGTTACACCATGCCTGTCAAAACAATCATTTCTTATAGGGTTCTGATACACTTGCTGTGACTGCTCTCAGGTAAATATCTTGAAAGTCACTCAGGCAGATCCTAGAGGGTGGACCTTGGGTCTCTTGGAATGTGCTTCAAAGGGGTTGAGGGACCTTGGATTGGCTTTTCCTTTTTTTGCTCCCTGACTGAGAAAGGAACACTTAGTTCTGTCATGTGCTCCTCACATTACCCCTGGAAATCTCAGCAGAATCCCAAAAGTAATTGGCACAGTCTTCCAGTGGGCCTTCACAACCCTGATGCTGATAAGCCTTTAAACGTGCGTTCCTTTCCAGTTGTGGAAAGCCAAGGAGCATGCACCTTTACTCTTGGGAACAGAATGACGGACTAAACATTTTCATGGTACATTCATTAGTTAATTTTCTCATTGCTGTGATCATACACCATATAAGAAGCAAAGAAAGGAGGACTGGTTTGCTTTGGCTCAGAGCTTGTGTGATACAAACCATTATGGTGAGGAAGGCATGGTGGGGGAGAGCACATGGCTGGACATCACAGTGCATCTGCTGTTAGAAGCAGAGAAAGGTAAACAGTGGTGCTCAGATGACTCCTATTCAGCCCAACATTCTAGTCCACAGCATCGTCTACGTTCAGGCTTGGTCTTTTCAGTCAAACCCTTCTTAACCTTCATATACAGAGACATTCCCAGATGTGTGTCTTCAAGGTAATTCCAAATCTATAAACAGTTTGAAGATTATTATTAGCTAACTTGACTGGGCTAGCATTTGTAAACACTCAATCGAAGCACAGAAAAATATACACTATTTTCAAATCACTTAGTTAGCACTTGCACCAAAATAGACTACATGTACTAGGAACTAATAGAAAGATATGAAAAATAACCAATTTATTCTGTCAATTAAATACACTGTCAAATAGTCTGTGAGGGGGAAGAAATAATAAAGAAGATTAGAATCATTTTAACTAAATGAATAATTGATACATGTATTAGAATTGGTAAAATGTAGCCAACACCGTCAATAGGAGGATGTTTATAGCTTTGATTATATCAATTAAAAGTTAGCCTTAGTGTTGTGCTTCTAAGTCTGTACTATCACAGAAGTTGGGATAACCACCCGGAAGCTCTACACTTGCAGGCAGCCGTGGACTGACGTCAGGAGGTACCTCCCCTGCTCATTCCAATCCCCATGCACTGAAGGTCACACTTCATTCCAAGTCCCCATGCACTAAAGGTCACACTGCTTATATCCAAGTAACATCATTTTGGGGAGGAAGGGTTAGTAGTTTTAGAATCATCAGCATTTTTATAAGTGTGTATTTCTCTATCTGCTGAGGAACTAAAGTGGGCTTATCAACTGTGGCTATTAGAGTTGTACACTTAATTACCAGTAAGATGACCACCACACAGGTCCACTGTCTCAGGGGACCTGCTGTAAGTCAGACCTAGGCCAGGGTTGCTTCATTCTATGGTTTATGTATAATTCCAGTTTGATAGTGGAAGTAGGATTATGGATTGAGTCTTTAGGTGTCAGTGTCAGCTTAAGTTCCATGCCTGATAGTTTCTCAGATTAGAGTTACTCAGGCAAGTAGCTGCAGATTCCTTGGGGAAAGGCTGTGTCCCCATAACTCCATATTTGCCATAGTGTGGAGAGGTCCATCTTCCAGAGAGCTAGCCTGTCTTTCCATCAGTGGATATGACAGGAAGTTCAGGTTGAGTGTTGTGTGAGGTGGTGTGACTTCTTGTGAGTCTCTCAACACTCTCACACTGTTGTTGCCTTTTGAAACCAACACCTTGCCATGTGGCCCTGGTTGAGCTGGTGCTAGTTATGTAGCCAAGTCTCTTGGCTTTGAACTCTTTGCAATCTTTCTGTCTATAGCATTCTGAGTGCTGAAGTTATAGGTATGCACTATCACAGCTGACTTTCATTATTCTTTAATTCTTGGTTTATTTTGATTGTACATATGATCCTACTCTGGATGCCATTTTCACACACAGTCAAACTACTCTGAGATATAGAAACTGTAAATCAAGAGCCCCTGGTGCCTCTGGACTGTGGTACTCATTAGGACAAATCTCTCTATTTTACAATATAAATTTTATCATCTGTTCATTGCTGTTGGCTCCTAGCATACCATTATTATCAGTAAGCCTAACTCCATTGTGGTCTTTTATGACATTGTCTCTGGTCTATGGAAGGGTCTCACAGCTGTTCTTAGGGATGCTTATTCCCTGACTTCTGGAAGAGATCCATCCTTGTTCTTACTGGGTAGTACCCCGGCTTATGGAGAAGACCCATAACTGCTCCTAGTGATGGTGGTACCCTTTTCATGTATGCATTGCTTAGTACATCAGTAGACTTCTTTTACTCTGGTATAACAAAAAATATGTTGTGGTCTGGTGTTTCTGTGTTCTAGCTACTGTCTGGAATTAGCAAAGTGAGGGTGACAAATGAGTCTTATGTGTGAGGTACAGCACGCTACCTTTGTTGCAAAGTTCAGGGCACAGAAAAACTGTTGTTTGAATTTTACCTTTTGAATATTGTACAATTTTCTCTTTTAGCCAATCATAACCTACGGCCATATAAGGAAGAGTATTCTGTGAAAATGAGTTCCAACTTAGCTCATTTGAAGAGCACAAAGCCATAATTGCTTTCATTGCCTTGGAGTCAAATTGTCTCATTAAATGAAACTCTAATTTTCAGTGGCATCCATGTAAAAGTGATTTCCAGCACAATGGCTGATGTAATTGTATTGCCCATTCCTCTAACCACATTTTTTATTTGTAAAACAACTTCTTCTTCTTCTTCTTCTTCTTCTTCTTCTTCTTCTTCTTCTTCTTCTTCTTCTTCTTCTTCTTCTTCTTCTTCTTCTTCTTCCTCCTCCTCCTCCTCCTCCTCCTCCTCCTCCTCCTCCCCCCCTCCTCCTCCTCCTCCTCCTCCTCCCCCCCCTCCTCCTCCTCCTCCTCCTCCTCCTCCTCCACCTCCTCCTCTTCCTCCTTAGCCTCCTCCTCCTTGTTATCTGGGAGGAATTTTATTCTTGGTTGTGTGAGAGTACACTGGAGGACCATGAGTGACAAACCTTCACTTCATATTCATTACCACTTAGGACTTCCACATCCCTCTCTGTTTCCATCATTGGGTGAAATAGAAGGTTTAAGTCAACTGTGTTTGCTTACATGCCTTCTTATGTCCTATGACATTTGGTTAGATGTTCTTCTTAAGTTTGGGGTGACACTTCACCATCCCCAGCCACTTTTTCCTAGTTAACCTCTCTGGAGAACATTATGGACACAGAAGAAGAAAAGTTGTCATTTAGTGCTTGTTAGATTATATAATTCTGTACTTAGTTGGTGACTCTCATTTTTTTCCAGAGAAGCTCTTTCAGTGCTTTTTATATGTGGTTATTGTTAGGCAATAAATGGACAGTTATTAAATGCCTAATTTTGCTTCTTCATTATCCACATGAAGAGAAAACAAGCACTATGATTAATGACAAGGACTGCGACCGAAGTATCCAGTGTCTTAACACCCTCTCCCCTTGGCCTCCTTTGGCTCCTCCAATGTGTACAGATACTGTGTTAAGAATTTAAGTAGCTCATATACTTAGACTCTTCAATGAGGGTAGATATATTAAAACTAACAACATATTTAGTAAATTAAGCATAAAACTTCTTAACACATTAAATTTACACTTTTAAGGCAGTGACTTGAGAATCATGGGAGAGTTAATCAGTCTTTAGAGTTGTATTTTAGCCAAAACTGTTATTGGCCAGAAAGAGTTCTTAAGAGATGAATTTAATTGGCTTGGCTCTTGCCAGGCTGTGTTTTTCTATGTTCCTCATAAATGACCTCAGCTTATTAGGCCTTGACCACTTCTTCTGTGTTTCTGTGACACAGCCCAGGCTCAGCTTGTTAACCTACAGAGGAGATTTTGATATACTCATCAGGCTTAACTCCTGCAAATGTTCCTATCCTTGTGCTGTCTGGAGCCTGATTTCCTAAAAGCTTCTGTGTCAAATCCTAGTCACTTTGGCACCATCATCTGGCCTGCTTGGATGTTTATTTCGTTTCAGGACTTTCTGCCATACCTGCCTTGAAATCTACACAGTGACATTTGTCTGGCCTTGCTGCATGGAGTTTCATCCTCTAGTTTTATCATTAGGGTGCTTCAAATATCTATGGAAACAAGACTTTAAATGGGCAAAGAGGCATATGCTTCATTAGAGCAAGTCTAGAGAGAGAACATCCAGAGATGCTTAATTGGTCAGCTCTAAGAACTTTTTATGAGTCAGAGCTCTTTGGTTCTGCCCTGTTCAGCAGAGGCTCTGTGCTAAGGCTGGTATTGACATGCCACTGGCAGCCTCAAGAGTCATTTCTAGGTATAACCATACACCAAAGATGAAGAGCATTGCTCCATGCTTGTTCCTTCTGAATAGAGAGAGGGATGGTTTTGGTTTTTGTTTTCTCCCGAAGTGCTGTTGACCACTGGGAGCACAGCCCTTGACTAACATTGGTCAGAATAATGTATTTCATAGTGTCAAGCATTTGATCATACGACCTTTGGGTAGGATATGAGGCCTCACTGTCAGTTCTGTGTATATTTGGCAGCATTTGGACTTAGGAACCATGAAGGCAGAAAGGACTTGCCAACAGAACTTGCCGTGTACCTGTGCAAAGATGAAGCCAGGGAAAGGAGGCTGGCAGCTTTGGACTTGAGACCCAAATCGACCTCATTCTCTTTAGGGACTGATCAGATAACCCAGATTTTTCAAGGCTCAAAGGTATTTTTTTTTTTATCATTATTATCTTTCAAGTGGATATAATATCTTTTAGGGTTATGAAACAAATAAAAATAATAGCAAACCCCACAAAGCAAGTGTTTACATATGTCTGGCTGCATTAGGTTTCAATTTAATTTTCATTTCTATATTTTAACCCTTTCTAGTACCCATCTTGAACAAAATCACTTCCCATTTTAGAAACCATCTTCATTGTTTTACTGACAAAGATTTTCCCCGAGAAACAAACACCCAAGTTCTTCTGAACCTGCTCCACCCCATTTTGTTTCCTTTCTGTTGAGAAGGACATGATTTATTGAGCTTAAATGTTATTAAATTTTAATTTTTAAAATGAAATAATGATTACATAACCTGCCTCTCACAAAGATAGTGCCATGTTGTGACTGTGAAAACTGCAAATTATGCACAAAGGGTGAGTCAAATATACTAGACAAAAATGAGCATTTACTTGTCAGGGAATTTGAAATAAACAGGTAGAGAAGAGCCCTGTTGCCACATGCTCTCAGCTGACCTCATTTCAAATGGTGCTTGGAAGCATAGCCTGCCTCATGTCCGCAACATCCAAACTGCACACGGAAAGTAGCCTTGAGATAAAATCCCACACTATTTTCCTGTGGGCAGTGGCTGTGATAGTTCTTAAAATGCTTGCATTCATTCTTGGTGAGCTCGAGTTTATTAGTAGGAAGGACGTAATGTGTGATGAATTGTGAAGGAGATGTCAGAGAGGCCTGCCTAGGTGTAAGAGCTACAGTGCCTCTAGCAGAGAAATCTCTGTTCACATTTCAGCCTTGTCAAAGGGCTGGGAGATGTGTTAATATACAGAATGCTTATGAAGCAAGCATGAGGATCTGAGTTCAGAAACCCAGCACCCACATAAAATCCTGGGCATGGCACCACTCATTTGTAATCCTGATTCTGGGGAGGTGGAGGCAGGAGGATGCTTGGGAGTTGTTGGCCAACCAGGCCAGCCAAATTGATGCAGTCCATGTTTGGTGAAAGACTTTTTCTTAGAAAGTAAAAGTGTGATTCAAGAAGACACTAGATATTGACCTCTGGCCTCCACATTTATGTGCACACATGGACATGCACAGCTGTATGTCCATACATGGAAACATATCCATACATACATCATACAACATTTCAAATAAATATACCTTTCCTGTTTGCATTCTGTAATTTCTAACTTTTCACAGAAACAGAAACATATTGGAGTGTCAAAACTGAACAGGAATGTTTCACCAAGAGGCTTCTGCATGTAGCAGTCATGGCAAAGTGAAGAGACCTTGCTTGACCCTGAGTCCTTATTGGGAGGTGTATGAGTACATGAAGAGTGGTGTTTGCCAGGCCTTTGGTAATGACATGTGATGGCCTTCTGGACATCCAATGGACTCTGGGCTGATCTTTCCTACTGAGTTTGAATTACCACTCTTGTCTCCGGTTTTCATCCTTTTCCTTCTGTACTGATGAGTTTTACGTCAACTCGACACAAGCTAGAGCCATTTTGGGAGATAGAACGTCAATTGAGAGCACACGTCCACTAATTGGTCTGTGGACAAGCCTGGGGAACATCTTATTGCTTGATGGTTGGTGTGTGGAGTAGCAGCCCTGGAGATGCTCATTCACTGTGGTAGAGCAACCCCTGGGCTGCTGTCTTGGGTAAAAGAAGAAAGCAAACTAAACAAACCTATTAGCAGCTCTCCTCCATGGCCTGTGCATCAGCTCCTGCCTCAGGCTTCTGCTCTGACGTCCCTCAGTGATGGACTATGATATGGAACTATAACCATAAATAAGATATTTTATACACAAGTTGATTTGGTCTTTATCACAAGAGTAGAAAACGAACCAAGACACTTTCTCTTTGCAGATCCCTTTTAGATCTTCTTGGTTGGATATTCTACTCTGTGGCATTCAGCTCTGATGTCCTTTAGGAAGCTAGTGAGGGTCTGGCTAGTGTGCAGAGCCTTGCAAAAACCCTGTGACCATGCTCTACAAGGCTCCCTAGAGGACAGTCTTACATCCCAGACCTGGTTAAATAGTCCTCTTGTCCTGGTGGAGCCTGGGTATAGTTGAGCTGCATGAAGTAGCATGGCATTAGGTCTCAGCCCCACTCTCAGTCCTGTGTAATCTAAGACAAGCCATAGCTCTTCCTTAGCCCAGAACTCTTTCCTCTAACATGGTGATAACTTTCATCTCAGAGTCTTCATAGAGTTTATTAAGTCGTTTCTCATTGAATTCTCAGAATATAGTGTATGTAAGTTACTTTGACTTTCGCAAAAGAATAATGTAATACCTAAACACCTTTACTAATAATCTCTTATTCTCTTAGGATTTAAGTATGAGTGGGTGGAAAGCTGGAGACTAGACTGCAGTCTGACTGTGAGCACCCTTGCTGCAGAAACCACCGATGCCTCCCTTTTTCAATCTGTGCCAGCACTCATTTGTGCAACTGTTTGTGTGGCTATGTAAGAAATATGAGGAAAAACTCATCCTTAAGTGTGTCGCAGTTTGTAAAAATATCAGGAATTTATGATCTGGGGCCATGGCACCTAAAGGCCACAGCTTCCATCTGCTGTTGTTGTAAAGACTCATTTGCTTTGCCTGTGAGAAACAGTCACTCCAGCTTTAGAAAGAAAAAATCCCTTCTTTTCCAAGCTAGTTCCAGATTTTTGCCATACACAGCAGCAGTTCTGACACCTAAAAGGTAAATATTAGGCCATTTCTAGTCATCTGAAATACATGCCAGGCACCGTGGCTACACATGCACAGAATCCTCTCTGACAGGTTGGACCTCACCTCGAAAGTGGCGTGTTCCCTAGGGAATGCTCATTTGACCAAGTGTTTTTGCAAATCACATGACGCAGATAGCAGAGGAACAAGAACAACACAGAGAGCAGATCTTCACTCAGGCAGTGTGGAGGAGAATCTGGAAGCTTCCTTAGGCTTTGGCCTTTGGAAGTCATGTTGACAAAAGTCATCCAGAGACAAAGTTGTATGTAATGGTGACTTATTTTTTGATTTTTGACAAAGAAGGAATTGACCTAGTAATGAAATAAAAACTGTGTCTCTTATACTGTTTCCTACTTAGGTATTCCTCTGTTCTCTACGAAGCTGCACCTAGTTAAAGAATGGCGTAAGCTGATGGCTTCAATGGTCTCTGTATTCACACAACTGGGGTTGCCATCTTGTTTGGTTTTAATAGCATAACATGAACAATTATCTTAGCCTTTCTGTGCCTTTGCTTCCTTATTAATAAAGTTTTTGAAGTATGGGGCACACTAACAGTACTAGTAGTCATAAAATGTATTAAATTAGTGACTGTAAGGCATATGTAAATGTACAAACACATTGTATACCAAACACTGGCTACTGTTCTAGAGTGTTTGCCACCATTTTTATTTCACTATGACAGCTGTGTTTTTCAGAAATGGTATATCTAAGATACTAAACCACATGGGATCAGTATTTTATAGAAAACCTAGAAGTGAGAGGCCTATACTAAGGCATATCCATGTCTCCATTTCTCTATTTCAGATAGAAGAGGCAATTACAGGCCCAGTGGTCTAGAAAGCACAGAGATGGTAAAGAAGGAGAGATGCTGAGTCTGGAAGTGGTGGTGTGGTTTTTAGAGAGGAATCAGAAGCTTAGAGACCTTTTGGGCATTTTTGTAAAGATTGTGCCTTCTGAGCAATGGAATTACCTTTATACGGTTTTAACATATACTTTACAAGTATATAGTAAAAACATGGTTACTGGCTTAAGCCTACATCACAGGAGGACAAGGTTAGAAGATGGACACCAGTTAAGGGATGCTAAGACCCCAGTGAGATGAGATGGTAGTTCTACCCAGAATAGGGACAGGAAGTGCACAGAAATTTCAGATTTGGTGCTTGTTTTCAGGATCACCAAATGGGACAGAGAGGACAAAGGATGTGAGGAAAGCATTTTAAGGATGACTGAAGTCTTTCTCCTGTGAATCTGGAAGGCTAAAGAGGAGCTTCCCTTGAGAGATGTAGGAAAGATGGCAAAAACCTCATGTGTCTTGATATATGTTAACTTTACAAAATCCTCTGTACATTCAAATGAAAATGCCAAGTGAAATGTTGGTTGACTGAATCTAGATTTAAAGAAATCTGATCCAGAGAAATGATTCTTGGAGACTTCAGTGTTTGGTTTGTATTTTATTGCCTCAAAACTGGAAAACTATGGGCTGTGCACAGATTCTGATGTAAGGTGTCCTAGGAATGAGCCATGGAGCTTTTCATCAGGTCCAGAGTTGGGCTGATGGAGTGGTTAGTGGTTCACTGCCTTCTGAATCAGATCACTGTAAGCCTACTAGCTTAGATTAGCACTACATTATTTCCTTACTGCTTTGAACATAATGACTCTACAATCAAGGTCTTCTCAGGGCCTGCAGAAGTGGTGTTATCTTTGGTGGCTTCACAAGAATGTCTATTTTAGCTTCTAGCTCTATCCATTAGCTTCTGAGCTTTTCTTCATTTGACATTAAACTAGTCTTTCATTCATCAGCTGTCTTACTACTGGCTTTGTTTGTACATCTCCCTCTAAGAAAACTTTCTGTGAAAATATTGGGCCTACCTGGAATGACAGGATAATCCATTCTCTTAAGCAAGATTACCTACAACACCCCTTTGCCATGGAACATAAAATATTCCATATCTGGACATCATGATATGGGGGTCTTGGAGAACTTCCTGTAGGAAAAGCCAGAAGAGAAAATGGTAGCGAGGTGTGCAGGTGAGGCAGGCAGACCACAGAGGGAGTGTTCTGGAACAGATGAAGACAATAGTTGAGGAAGGAAGTGGCCTTCTGTCAAACACAGCTCTGAGGCTAGGAGGAGCATCTGCCAAACACAGCTTGGTGGCCAGGAAGAGGAGCAGAAGTGGTTGTTAGACTTGTCTTAGCAGAAATCAGTGCTATCATCACCAAAACTACTTTAGTAGAATTGATAGAGAGTAAAAGGCTGTTTGAGGTAGAATCTGAAGACAACAGAGCAGGTCAGTCATGTGGATCTCATGCTTAAAAGGTCACCTGCTTAGAAGAGTTCATAAATTCATCCACACTCTTTTTCCCACTGTCTTGAAATTTTTAGTAATTCCTGACAATGATTCTCACATCTTAATTTAGACTTTGAAATACTGCAGCATCTTGTAGAGAGGGGACACTGGTGACAGTGATTGTGGATAGTCCTTTCAAGGAATTTTCATCCCCCTCCCAATTTGCCCTCCCAACCAACTCCCCATCGCATACCTCCCCCTGCCTTCATCTCCAAGAGGACGTGGGGGGGGGG
>CM052706.1:103895909-103942229 GCA_028551405.1 Uromys caudimaculatus | reverse complement strand
CAGGTAGGGATTAAACGTCCGGCCTTTAGCTCAGGTGCAACTGTGGCATAGTTGATGTCTGGTCGCATTATGGATTCTCCCCGCCCCTGCCATTTCCCGCCCTAATGTGTTTAAAACATTGTACCATTAAAGATTTCTTTTGAGCTTGATCGGATTCCGTCTTGCTCCAACGCATTCCTTTGTTTCCTGCTTCTTTCCACTATCAATGGCTTCCTTCCACAGTATTTCCACAGCACGGAGTACCCGCTAGCGGGAACTTCGAACCTAGTAACAGTTACAATTTTTAATTCACCTCTCTCTCTCTCTCTCTCTCTCTCTCTCTCTCTCTCTCTCTCTCTCTCTCTCGGGATATAAGGCTGGTAGTTCCTACTCTGCCATATTGTCCATGTCAGCTTTCAACTATAACTTTGAAAAGAGATTGGACAGTGACTGAATTGGAAAGCAATGCCTTGAAAAGCAGCCTTTTAAAAACAGTCACTATGGGCTGGTGAGACTGCTCATAGCTCAGGAGGAAAGGTGCCTGCCTCCCTGGGACCCACATACTGGAAAAAGGCAACTGATTCTCCGAAATTGTCTTCTGACCCCCATATATGCATGGTGTCATGTATGTGCTTGTGCACACATTCACATGCGCATGGAGAAATAAGTAAATATAAAATGATAAAATAGACTCAAGATGAAACAGAGAATATGATCACCATTTCCATCTGACACTCGGTGTTTTAAAAATAAAAATTCCAGGGGACAGGATCCTTCTGGTTTTCATCTGCACCCAGAGCTGACCTTGTGCCACAGCTCTTCATACCCAAACCCCATCGAGAGAGAGCTGGTCTCCCAAGAGTGCTGACACAAATGAGAGCATGAGAGACCACCACTTCTGCTTGAATTCCTGGCCCAAGAGGGACCCATCCAGAGCCATCAGGTCACAGGAACCAAGGAACAGCCACAGACAGGATCCTTCTGGTTTCTGTCTGCACCCCAGAGCAGACCCTGTCCTACAACTGTCCACACCCAAATTCCTCCCACAGAGAACTGGTCTCCCAGAAGTACAGACACACAGGCCTGGAGGAGGGACAATCAGAGTCAGAGACAGCAAGACCAGCTAACCCCAGAGATAACCAAATGTTGAAAGGCAAGGGCAAGAACATAAGGAACAGAAACCAAGGCTATTTGGCATCATCAGAACCCAGTTTTCTCACCACAGCAAGCCCTGGATACCCCCAAACACAATGGAAAAGCAAGATTCAGATTTAAAATCACATCTCATGATAATGATAGAGGACTGTAAGAAGGACATAAATAACTCCCTTAAAGAAATACAGGAGAACACAGGTAAACAGGCAGAAGCCCTTAAAGAGAAAATCTCTTAAAGAATTACAGGAAAACACAACCAAACAGGTGAAGGAAATGAACAAAACCATCCAGGATTTAAAAATGGAAATAGAAACAATAAAGAAATCAGACAGGGAGACAACCCTGGAGATAGAAAACCTAGGAAAGAGATCAGGAGTCATAGATGCAAGCATCACCAACAGAATACAAGAGATAGAAAAGAGAATCTCAGGGGCAGAAGATACCATAGAAAACATTGACACAACAGTCAAAGAAAATGCAAAATGCAAAAAGTTCCTAACCCAAAAACATCCAGGAAATCCAGGACACAATGAGAAGACTAAATCTAAGGATAATAGGTATAGAAGAGAGTGAAGAGTCCCAACTTAAAGAGCCAGTAAATATCTTCAACAAAATTATAGAAGAAAACATCCGTAACCTAAAGAAAGAGATGAACATAAACATTCAAGAAGCCTACAGAACTCCAAATAGATTGGACCAGAAAAGAAATTCCTCCTGTCACATAATAGTCAAAGCACTAAATGCACAAAACAAAGAAAGAATATTAAAAGCAGTAAGGGATAAAGATCAAGTAACATAAAGGCACTTATCAGAATTACACCAGACTTCTCCCCAGAGACTATGAAAGCTAGAAGACCCTGGGCAGGTGTCATACAGACCCTAAGAGAACACAATTGCCAACCTAGGCTGCTATACCCAGCAAAACTCTCAATTACCATAGATGGGTAAACCAAGATATTCCATGACACAACCAATATTACACAATATCTTTCCACAAATCCAGCCCTACAAAGGACAATAGATGGAGAACTCTAACACAAGGAGGAAAACTACACCCTAGAAAAAGCAAGAAAATAAACCCCAAAGAAGATAACCACACAAACATAATTCCACCTCTAACAGCAAAAATAACATGAAGCAACAATCACTATTAATCTCTCTTAACATCAGCTATCGATTTGCTAAATGGATGTGGTGTGTTCATTGAATTGCTTTGTAATCGTTATTTATGCTTCACTTAGTCCTGTCGTCTGCTGTAGTCAGAGATGCTTCTCTATGCAGGTGGTAGTAACAACTCAGAAGCAGACACTGTAGCCTAGTTACCTCAGAGGCAGACACCAGAGCCTACTCACCTCAGAGGCAGACACCAGAGCCTACTCACCTCAGAGGCAGACACTGGAGCCCACTCACCTTAGAGGCAGACACCGGAGACTACTCACCTCAGAGGCAGACACTGGTGCCTACTCACCTCAGAGGCAGACACTGGTGCCTACTTACCTCAGAGGCAGACACAGAGCCTACTCACCTCAGAGGCAGACACCAGAGCCTATTCACCTCAGAGGCAGACACTGGTGCCTACTCACCTCAGAGGCAGACACCGGTGCCTACTCACCTCAGAGGCAGACACCGGTGCCTATTCACCTCAGAAGCAGACACTGGAGCCTACTCACCTCAGAGGCAGACACTGGAGCCTACTCCCCTCACTCCCTTCTTTTTCTACCAATCTGCAATGATCCAATACTCATAAGTTTAGAGACTCAAATATCTGCCAATTATTTTATAAATATCATGTATACTCTCAACTGTGATATTTGCTATCTTGGGGACATCCTTGTCTTATTTAATCTAACAAATTCAACAATCCTAGCACCCACAGTATCTTTTCTGAAGGTTTTAATTTTTGTCAAATGTGCTGCCTCTGCAATACTTTAAGGAATCTAGAAATATGCTCTGATGTAGAACTCTACATCTTCCCATTCCTGTCTGTTCTCCTGTATGCACTGGACCAGGGAGTCTGCACCTTGTAAATGGGTTTTAGTTTGTGTAACATAGCAGAGTGAGGTATCTGTCTGTGAGGCCCCCACTGAGTTTTCCATAGTAATGCAAAGAGAACTTGTTGGAAAGGGGTAGAGGACAGAATCTGGCATCATAGTCGTGAGAAAAGGAGATGTCCACATGGTAGAGTAGTTATGAGGGCTGAATTCTAAGAAGATAGAAAGAAAGCAAACAGCAAGATCAGATCTCAGTGAGGACATAGATTACATCACACGGGAGCTCCATCAAAATACTGAGATTCTGGGGGACAGACTTAGTATGGAATAGAGAATCGGTAAGGTCCAAAGCTGTCAGGAGGCAGAAGGGAGTCGACCCAATAGTTAGGAAACACAATGGACCTGCAGGAGAGTCAACTTGATGGTTAGGTAACACAGTGGACTTGGTTTTTTGGGCTTCAGATGGGGACAGATAATGAGAGGAGTTCCAGCCAAGACAGTACAGAGATATTTTCATCTCTCTGAAGACAGAGTCAGCAAGAATCCAAGTATCACCGTGTTGTGGCCTGTGCAATATGTCCACTGTGGACCTGCAGCTGAAATCAAGTAAGTCCATGCTATCTGGAGGAAGCTTTCAAGCAAAGGGCAATGGTTAGTGCACCCTAGCATCGAGAGCAGGGTTCCAATCCTAATGAGGTGAGACCAGAACAGCAAGTGTGGGAGAACTCTGGGTACCAGGCAGCCATTGCTACACAAACAGCAAGATGTGCATGCCATTTTAAGGAAAATTGACAAACTGGAGATCAGTATGTTAGGTTAAACAATGGAGACTCCAGAAGACAAATGTCTCATTTTCTCTGATGTGCAGACTACTGATTTAAAATTATATCTAGAAAACAAATTTCCCACAAAGTACTGGGATCACAGGTGTATGCCACTACACTTGGCTTCAAACCTATATTTGTGTGTGTGTATGTATGCACAAACGTGTGTGTTCATGTACATGCACGGGTGTGTTTCTCTGTGTGTCTTTGTGTGTGTGCATGTGTGTACATGTATGTGTCTCTGTGTGCGCATGCGTGCGTGTGCATGTGCCCGTGCATGTGCATGTGGGTCTGTGTGTGTGCACACGTGTGTGTGATAAGAATACAAAGGGATCATGAAGGGATGATGAGAGTCCCAGGAGGAAGGGAAGGGGAAGATCATGGACTCCGTGTGGCATGAAAGTAGAAGGGGAGTCTTTGGAGGAAGAATGAAACTGAGGAAGAGACAGTAGAGAAGTCCACGGAAGGGAACTGGGAGCCCAACAAGTCAGAGCTACGAATAATGATATGCATGCATGCAAATCTAGCATGAAACCGTTGCTTTGTATGCTGTGGGGAAAAAACCTAGCAAGAATTGTTACACATTTTACAGTTGGGCACTTGAACACAGGAATAGCACTGAGAACATCAGGAACACGAGGACTTTGAAACTTTAGCAGAAGACAAGAGTTAACTCGGAATAATTTCAGGCTGAAGGCCAGGTTAGTCTATAAAGCTCTTCATGGGGGGACTCACCAAATAACTGACACTTTTATTTAGAGGGACATTATTAAACTAAAGTAAGTGCAGACTTGCTGAGAAATAAAAACAAAATATGAGTTGTGTTTCATGACCTATGATCCATTCTGTGCCAGCCATATTAAGACATGAAGCTATAAATCTCATGAAGAGACCAAATTCACAGTGTCAGTCCCAAGGGCACGATCACCTGAATGAATCTGCTTGCAGGCAACGAGTGATAACATTACAAGCACTTACTGTATATGTGGCTTGCTATATGTTTACAGCAGTAATTTCTCAATAGGTAATTCATGCAAGCTACACCTTCCTGATCTCAGAGTAATTGTCCAACACAGAAATGATACCACTGTAGGTATTTTGGAATTCGAATGTATCCACATTATTCTTAGCAGACAATATCATCAGATAATACTGCTAGGGTTGTACATAGTGTTCTTGTAAATTCTTAAGAAATTATGTATTCTCAGGGCTGGAGAGAAGGCAGAGCACTTAAGAGCACATACTGCTCTTACAGAGGTTACAAGTTTGATTCCCATCATCCATCACTGTTTAGATATCAGGAACTTGGCACAGAGGCTGGGGAGGTGAATGAAAGCCACGCATGTGGGTTTGTGTGACGATGTCAGGAGTACTGATGAGATCTCACCTTGGAAATAAATCCTGTCATATGAACCATTATAGAGCCAACTTGTAGTGTAAAGTCTGTTTCCAGGATCGATCTCCAGAAGTTTCAGAAGTGCACAGAGGTTATCTTTTAAAATTGCCATGACAATATGTCTATAAACAGGACTGCAAAAATATTTCTCAAAATGTAAATTAAAATATTCTGAATATATGTATAGCACAACTGTTTTATCTTGGTGTCACATGTAATGAAGAGACCATTAATTCTATTTTTTTTTTAAAGAAAAAAACTCAACCTCCTAAGTCAGGCTGTTTAGCAGGTACTGTCCCAGCAGCAATATCCTAGGCCCCATATAAAACTACTGAAGTAAATATTCATGCCCCGTTAACTCCATATTCAGCATTTAGGAATATATCTAACAAGGGAATAGATTATATAAGCATTGAGGGATACTAGTCAATTGATTGAAAGCTGGTGCGATGTGGATTTAGTGAGGGGAAAGAGTAAGATGTAGGGGGCAGTTCTGATGTTAAGGTCCTGTTCCCAATTGGTTCTTGACCTGTCAGTAAAGAATGCCATGGGCCAATTGCTGGGCGGAAGGGACAGGCAGGACTTCTGGGTCCCGTGGAGGCAGGCAGGGAGGTGCAAGAAGATGCTTTGGAGAGAGGACAACCAGGCAACCATGTGGGGTCTCTGGAGGATCTGGGGCCTCTGGCTACTACTGCAGGCTGGTAAGCAGCCAGACGGGATTAACCAACTGAAGTTTATGGCAGGTGGGAGAGACGAAGATAAGGAATTGTTAAGAGCATGCTTTTCCAGGTGGGAGATAGTAGTGCCCAGCAATTGTGCCAAGAAGGCAAGTTGAAAAGGAACAACTGTGTCTATGTCTTTTACCTGACCTTCCAGGAGCAAAGGCAGGTAGAGCGAAACTTCACACAACAGTAAGAGATGTCAAGACAGCAACTCGAAGAGAGGGCAACCCAAAGAGAAATCCAAGGCATGGTAGAGGAGGAAGCACGAGATGGTGTTAGAAGTGCAATGGCTTTAGATGTGTGGGAATGCTGGCCATGTTAGCATGAAATGTGAACTTGTGGCTCAGTGAGAAGCCAGTCAGGCAGGGAAGATTACACTCTTTCCGGCAATTCCAACATGACGCTCTCAGGATGCTTTTCTGGACTTCTCTTTGGCTTGAAGGTTAAATACTGTTAGGTTTTTGCACTGGGTCAGCGTCCCAACCCATGGTATGTTCTTATATTCTGATGATTTCTAAGTACACTGTCCTCATGGAACTACTCTGCTAATTTTAGGTAGGCCCGTGTTTCTAACAGTCTCCTCACTCCTACTGCAGAGTAGGAGTCTCATGTGTACATGGCCCTGTGTATAGATACACGCAAATAAAGTTTGTCTCATTCCTTCTATTCATAAAAATACCTCAGTGTTGCATATTAGAGATGATTCTTCCGGGCTAATGCTCAACTGTATAGTGTTTGCTTAGTATTCACAAGGATTGAGGTTTGGTTCCCATTAGGGATGTTCACCCCGACCTATATTCCTACTTTTTAAGTGTTTTACATCACAGACGGGTCTGAATTTTATTAACTGCTTTCTAGCATAATTTGAGATTGATACATAATCTCCAATTTTAAAGAATGTAAAATAAAATTTGTAGCTTGCTTTCTGGCTGTTAAGCCATCCTTACATTATTGGAATAAACTGAATTTGTCTAGTAAATCCAATCTGTTTAGTTTGAAGGTTTGAAGATTTTATTTGTGATAGTAGAAAAATGATGAATATCCTTCCTTTCCCTGCAATATTGGTGATAATTTTTCTTTTAATTATGGAGATTAATTGTTGAAAGCATTGGATATAAAATTCTTTTCAGTAATATGTTTTTAGTTACTCTAATATCTACTTGATCAATAAGACTATTCAGATTTGTTGTTCCTTTCTAAGTCAACTACAACTGGTTTCATGTTCAAAAGATGTTTCTATTGGATATAAATTTGATTTTCATGTTTTAAAAATATTCTTGTGTTAAGTTTTAAAGACCTATAGCACCTGTTAAATTGTTACTTTATATTTCTTTTCTAAGAGGCATTTTAAAGAGGACTCCTTCCTCAAGAATGCCTGGACTAAGGAGCTGGTGCTGGTGGTGTCCTTCTCCATCTGGGGCCTCACTATAATGCCCATAGTTAGCCCCTACACCAAATATGCTGGCATCATCAACCAGGCCACACCCTACAACTACCCAGTGCCCATGAAAGATAATGGAAATATGCCTGATGTGCCCAGCCATCCACAGGAACCTCTGGGCCCAAGACTGGAATACCCGAAGAACCTGTGGAATGCTCCTGCTGTTGAAAGAGGCACCTTCCCTTTTGCTCTCTAGTGAAAATGTGAAAACCAAAACCAAAACAAAATGAAAAACAACAAAAGACATTTTAATTTTGATAATCTTGGAAAAAAATTGACTTCATTAAGAATAACTTGTTTTCTATTTCATTAAGTTTATATTCTAGCATTTTTGTCCTCTGGATGAGAGAATGCCCAGATAACGGAGAGAGTGTTCATGGCCGGAGACTCACCTCAGACAAAGAAGTTGTAAGGACAGATAGTTCCACCCTTGGTTGCTAGAAGCAGATCCTAAATTGAGGAAAGTCCTGGAATCTGACATGTTTGTGCCTCACGTGAGTGGGGTGGGTCAAAATTGATTTTTCACTGCTGTAGAACATAAGAATTTGATTCCAGGGGTGTGAGAGATGCCCACAGTACTGTCTCTCCAGCAGCATGACCAATATTCAAGAGTTTTGAAAGTGTGAAGATAGGCAAGGTTGTCACTCACACTCCCAATGCATTTGGAGACACATTCAGCTAAAGTGTTAGCACTCCAGAGGGTATGGCTGCGGGATCCTGCGTGGTGACAGATGTTTCCCAGCCTGTACAGTATATAATGCTTAGTGTGGTATGCAAGGAAGGGAACTGCCATTGTAAGCACAACTGAGAATACCAGACATACCCTAGCAGCAGGACACATCATAAGAGAGGCATTCAGTTCAAGTTCAAGGCCAGCCCAGCATGTATGAGACCCTGTCTCAAACCAAGAAAAAAAGGTAAATATCAACTCAACCACAAGGGGAGAAACAAATGATTTAGATCATATCAGTCAGTGATCAATACTCCAGGAGAGCATGAAATGATGTATTTTAAGTTCTGAGAGCAAGGAACTGTCAGTCAAAAATAGCTATATCCAGCAAATGAAGCTTTAAAGTTGACAGAGAGATAAGGGCATTTCAAGACAAGTACAAAATGTGACAGTTTATGACCAGAAGCCAGCAGTTCAGAAGATACTTTAAGAAATATTATACACAGAGGAGAAAGGAAGGTTCAAGCACAAAACGTGGGGCAGAATATATTTCATAAGAGGACTATTCAAACAAACAAGAGCTAGAAAGACATTCATCACGTCCAAAACAGTAATCCAGTAGCCACATGAAACTAATAGGGTAGAAAGCAAAGAAAAAACAATAAAATAACCACTGCAATTATGGGGCTCAGTGACCATCTCTCAACAGTAACTTTAGCTGCAACTTGTCTCCACTCACTGATAGAAGAGCTACAGACTTGTGAACTGGATTAGAAACACCACCTGTCTATTGGCTCCAGAAGATACTCCCCACTGATAAAGACAGCCATAGATTGAGAGTTTAAGAATGAACATCAGTCAATCAAGCAAATTCTAACACCTGAGAAGATAGCCAAAATTCAAGCCAAAATTAGCCAGAAGAGAAAAAGGAGTCCATTAATTTTAATAAGGGGAACACTTAATAAAATATATAAAAATATAAAAATAGATACACAAACAAGAATGGACAAAACAGTCCTGATACAATAACAGTGGGTCCTGATACAGTAACACAGTGGGTCCCAATACAGTCACACAGTGGGTCCCGATACAGTCACACAGTGGGTCCTGATACAGTAACACAGTGGGTCCTGATACAGTAACACAGTGGGTCCTGATACAGTAACACAGTGGGTCCTGATACAGTAATACAGTGGGTCCTGATACAGTAACACAGTGGGTCCTGATACAGAAACAGTGGGTCCTGATACAGTAACACAGTGTGTTTTATCCCTAAATAATTCATCTGAACTAGAAATCCATGAGATGGCAGAGGTAAACTATGCTTTAGGTTGTGTGGACCTAACTGATAAATATAATATCCATCCAGCGTACACAGAATACACATTTGTCTCAGCAGCCCCTGGAATCTTCACTAAAACAGAACACAGAAAAGCTATCCTGAGAAGTGAGGAAGATGCTGTAAGAAAAGTGGTAAAAAGAAAAAAATAATGGTTTGTATCTGATGAGGAAGCTGAAGAGGGAAGGAAGGAAATCCGGAGAAGGGGAGGGATTGGGAGAGGTAAATGAATTAGAATGAAATATAATGACGTGTAGGAAACACACTGCTTTTGTATGCTAAACTGAAGTAAAATTAAAATAAACCCACAACCTTAATTTAAAAAATAAACGTGCTTTAAAAATACTTCACAAAATTTTCAAGTAAAATATACAAAAAGCAGATAAACATGTAAAAACCTTCTGAACAGTAGCTACTAGAGAAGACAAGCTGGAAACATAGTGTATTAAGGTCACAGCTACCTGGGTAACTAAAATTCTACAGCATCAAGCATGTTTCTAAGAATTTGGAGAAAAATCACATTAAAAAAGTAACAACCCTGAACCGAAGTAAAATGGAAACATTAGTTGACAGGCTAGTAGACAATTCTGAGGTTAGGTCACAGGCAGCAAGTCTTAGAGCAGGTGGAAGAAGCTGAACACTTTATGGCGACAGAAGGAAGCCAGAGAGTCCGTAGCTGGTGGTTCCTTTCACATGGGGGTTGAGAACAGGCAGTGGAGGTCTCTGAGTCTTGTTAACTGGATGCTATCCAAGGGCATGATGCAAATCCTCCCCATTCCATCCCCCTTGGGAGGCTCCATGACTGTAAGGATGATTCATTGAGTTATACGGTTTAGATGCATGTATACTACTGCATGTAAATTGTTATCCACTAACAATTACACTGAGTATAAGCGGAACATATTGGATGGGGAGTTTTTTCTTGCTCAATTTATTATCATTGTGAAGGATATGCCAGCTCTGTCACGTGTACAGGTAAGAGGGCATCTTTTAGGAACTGGTTCTCTGTTTTCATCTTGCCAAAGCAGAGTCTCTTTTATTTCTGTTAATCTATAGATGACAGGCTACTATTGGGGCGGTTCTCCCATCTCTGCTTGCCGTCTTACTGTAGAACTGTGGACATTACGGGTACATGCGGCTGCACCCAGCTTTGTGTGAGGTTGGGGACTGAATTCAGGTTACCAGGTTTCTGAAGCAAGTGTTTCTACCCTGGGTCATCTTGCCAGCCTGAGAACAGGGAGTTACTAGCATGCTGATTGCTTCATCAGTGTTCAACAAAGGCTATGATCCTGGGCATTTTTCCATCAGAGCCTCATGCATTTCAGCTGATTTCAAACACACATCAAGGCTGAATATGGTTTGAAAACCATGATTACACATATGAAGAAACCAACATCAGCGGGTAGTTGAATGTCTTAAGCCAGTGGTTTAAACTTCATTTTAAGTGAAGAAAGAAGAAAGCCATGATTTATATACTGCACACAAGAGCACGGCCGTGCTGTCAGATGTAGAATATATCATACTGCGGACAGCAGTCATGAATGTGGAAATCAGCACAATGACCTTTCCTTCTGGCTGCCAGAGATAAACAGCTTAACATCCCAAATAACTTACACAAATGCTTATCTCGGGCAGCTGCAAAACTGGGTATTTATAAACCACACTTTGTGTGTTTCATATTCTTCATGAGGATTTCAAAGTCTGGTGTTTTTCTTCATGACCTTGAAACCCATTCTTCATGGAAAATGAAGATGCTATAATAGGAAAGTTAGGTGATACTTTTTAGAAATTTATATGAAATTCTACTTTAATAATGGGATTCCCAGACTGAGGAGCAATCGACTGGCCCAGACAGGTTTATATTACACCCACAATGCTCACACCCTTCCTCATATTGATTATTGTATCGACATTTCCTTTCTGGCTTCAATTTTAGTTCTGTGTGTGTGTGTGTGTGTGTGAGAGAGAGAGAGAGAGAGAGAGAGAGAGAGAGAGAGAGAGAGAGAGAGAGAAAGAGAGAGAGAGAGAGAGAAAGAGAGAGAGAGAGAGAGCGCAACACACGAACATATGCACTCCTGAGTTTGTATGTTATAGCATGACAGCAACTACTGTGAACCCCCATACGTGTGAGTGTAAAATATGCATACATATACTCATGACACACACAGAACTGTGTATTTAAAGTCATGAGAAATACTGATATTGAAAATTAATTTGCCTTATGGGTGAGGATGTAAAAGTTGAAATTAAGATTGGCTATTGTAGGAGACACATCATAGGTGAATTTTTTTCAGGTTTGAACTTTGGACTTTTTCTCTACCTCCCCCCACTAAGGCTTGTGTTGAGCTGATGTTTTTGATTCCATTTTCCAAGTGGCAGGGTTATAGACATGCATCATCGTACCTGGATACTGAGTTTCATTTTTAAGATTTCATTATTTTATCAGCACTTGCCAATCTCCGTGAAATTGCAGTTATTAGTTGCCTGGGCTGAATCATGTCTCCTTTAAAACTCTCATCAGAGTCTTCTCTAGTGCCCCAGAATTTGCATCGTTGGAGGACTGACCTTTCAAGATATAATTAAGGCTAGATGAGGCTCTTGTGCATTTTCTAGTCTGACTGCTGAAAAAGGAGTCTGGACATATACACAGAGGGAAGGCCATGTGAGCATGTGGTAAGAAGGTGACCATCAATAAAACAAAGGGAGAAAGCTTAGAAACAAGGAACCCTGTCATCAGCTTGACTGTAGACTCCCAGTTTCCAGAATCATAGAGGAAATATCTGATGTGTCAGCCCTCCAGCCTGAAGTACTTTGCTATGGCATCTGGAACTCACCGAGATGCTGCTATCCACATTAACAGTGGAGCAGGCAGGCTCAGAGAGGACTGGAGTGGTTGTGGGTTTAACTGCACCAGCTACCATGGCCTTGTTACTCCACAGCTGTTTCCTGTAGCTCTGTGTCTGGTAGTATCGCCTAGGGCAGGAGGTGTCAAAGGGGCCTTCGTACTTCTGTCAAAGCAATAACGAGGGAATGCTCTCTGTGGAGTAATGAATGTGGGTCTGAATCCTGGCCGGGCCTAATAAGCGATTCTAAGAATACATGGCCTTAAGTTCTCCTTCTGTGATCACATTGCCCCTTAATCTCTTAGATACTCAGCATACACAGTACAATGTCTGTCTGTGATTTTCATGGAACATCACCTCTAGATGACACATCCTACAGGCTGGAGTATGAAGGGGAGAGGAGATGCACTCCAGCAAATCATGCTGAAATTTAACCTTCAGCACCCTGGTTCATGAAAGCCAGTTGGGCAGTCCTTACATGAGATGTATGAACATGCCTTATGAGCTAGGCCTTGGTTAAAAATAGAAATTTTGTAGTTAGGAAGGGTTTGCAGAAAGAAAACTGCTGGGGCAGAGCTACCAAGAGGGTACAGAGCTTGAGCAGAGATCCTATGTGAAGTCATCTTACAGATTCTCCATGGCTACCTGGAACACGCCACATTCTCATGTGTCTTAGATCTGTGTGAAGAGAGACCATGACCACAACAACTCTTATAAAGGAAAACATTGAACTGGGTGGAGCCTGGGCCCCAAAGGGGATAGGAACTCCACAGGAAGACCAACAAAGTCAACTAACCTAGATTCTTGGGGCTCTCAGAGTCTGAACCACCAACCAAAGAACATACACGGGCTGGACCTAGGCCTCCCTGATAATATGTAGCAGATGTGCTGCTTGGTCTTCATGTGGGTCCCCAACAACTGGAATAGAGGCTATCCCAAAAGCTGTTGCCTGTATGTGGGCTATGTTCTACTAGCTGGGCTGCCTTGTCTGGCCTCAGGGGGAGAGGAAGTGCCTAGCCTTGAAGGGACTTAAGTGCCAGGGGTGGGGGCAGGGTGATAACTAGAAGGCCCCCACCCACTCAGAGGAGAAGGGGAGGAGAGTGGGGAAAGATTGTGGGAGGGGGTGACCAGGAGGGAGCAGTGAGCGGGATGTAAAGTGAATAAGTAAAAAATAAAATTAAATAAAAAAAAAAACACATTTAATTGGAGCTGGCTTACAGTTTCAGAGGTTCAGTCCATTATCATCATGGCAGGAGCATGGCAGCATGCAGGCAGACATGGTGCTGGAGGAGGTGAGAGGTCTATAACTTGATCCAAAGGCAGCAGAAGGAGACCATACCACACTGAGTGTAGCTTGAACACATAAGACCTCAAAGCCCCCACTCCCAGAGTGACATACTTCCTCCAACAAGGCCACACCTCCTGATGATTGCTATGGCTAGGCATCCAAACACATAAATCTGTTGGGTCTTTTCTACTCAAAACATGGTAATCTGGCTCCAGCAGGGCCAGGGTCTCACAGAGGGAAAGGTGGTTTGTCTAAATTGACAATGCATAAATACTGTGGCTAAAGTCTAAAGGTCTGGTTTTGGGGGCTTTTCAGTTTTGCGGCTGAAGTTGAAGATAAATACAGGAATTTTGGCTGTAGTGTTTGTAAGTGTTGTACTGGGCAGAGGTGAAGGCCAGAGGCTACCTGTAGGGAGCACTGGGGTCTGCCCCCTGTATGCCAGCTGCGGTGGTGCTAGGACGGTTTACTGCTTGTTTTCTAGGTAAGTGTCCCTGTTTCCTCCAAGCCGAAACATTCCCTCACAAAGGGATATGGTGGGGAGAAAGAGATCCATCAAACTCACAAGAAAGTTTTAAGAACTGATAGAAAATTTACACGGCTTAAAATACTCTCACTGAGGCAATATAAGCAGTAAATAATTCTGGGGAAGTGGACGCTCTTCAGTAGAGCTGCCTGCAAGATATGTAGGGAGCTCCAGGGACATAGCTTTCAAGAGTCACCACCTGCGCTGCTATGGACATTTTTGTGGTACTACTGCCTTTGAGTGATGTGTGCTTCTGTAAGAAAGCTGGTAGACAAATCGAGCTTGATTGAGTGGAATCATTTATTTTATCTGATTTTGGTGTCCTGTCTGGTGTGAATAGACATGTGTTCATATCTCCCCAGGAAAAGGCATGCAATGCCACGGAACGCAATCTAATATTAGTCAGAATGTGAGTGCCTGCTGCTGCAGGTAAGTGGAATAAGGACCTAAGTTGAGCGGCGGCAGACATTAGGAAGGAGCCAAGGACCCCAGGGACAGATTTGCTGGCATGTGGTGGTGCTGGGGCTTCTGTGATTAAGATTCACTGGTTGAAAAAGACGATTCGGTCTCTTCTGTTCAGAGCACGTCCAAACACATGAATGAGTGAGTTCATCAGCGAGTCCGTCAGTGAATGAATCAATAAGCAAAGCAGATGTGGCAAGTCCACTTATAGTTCTGTGAATGGAGCGAGCCCAGAAATACGATTCTACTCTCTATAGCACTACAGTGACAGGACACAGAGAAGCTGACTGGCTGTTCCCATTGTCAGCTTGGATGCTGCTAGCCTTGCACACAAAGACAGTGATGAGAAAGCAGTGTGGGGGAGTTTTCAGTGAGATACTTATTGAGCTATAATGATGATTTCTGTGTTACTCTAAATAGGCAGCTCACTTCACAGTTTACTACCAGCTGTGGAACCTGAATGGCTCTTGTTTCTCGTTGATACCAGATTCATGAAAGAGTAACACACATCTTTTACCCAACCAGATAGAACTACTTGTAATAGTAGATAAAGCAGGATCCCCATCCATCCATCCATCCATCCATCCATCCATCCATCCATCCATCCATCCATCAATCTATCCATCCATCCATCCATCCATTCATCCCTTTTCCCTCTCTCTCTCCCTATTTTGATTTTATGAATTAGCATAAAATAAGATCAATAAAATAATTTATTGTAAACAAAATTATCTTAATTCAATTTATCTTAAGAAAGATGGCCTGGAGTGGAATATATTTTATATGTGGGTACAGGCAACTTCCTCTCCTGAATGTTACCATTGTTCAGATATAGTAATCTTTAGGTACTAAAGTACCTGGTCTCCAAAGAAAATTCAGTGTTGCTCAGTGTTGTATCCTTATGAAGACATTAGTTTAAATTAAATTTAATAATTATTACTAATCTTAATTTAAATTATTTCCACACATATTTATTGATAACTAACCAGGTATCAAATGCCATGTTCATAAAGGAGACATGAACTGTGAAAGAATAAGAGTGTGCCAGAGGATGAAGGAGAGAAAAAGATGGGGTAACAGAAGACAAACTCTGGTAGCACTGCTGCTCCCCACATTAAAATAGTGTGCGGACTGACAAACATCCATTCAGGTTAGGATGTTAGGCCTGCAGTGGGGCTTTGAGGACAAGGGTTGAGACAGTGAGAGACATCAGAACAGCAATAAGACTAACAAACTTCAGCCCCGTGTGTCACAGCCCCCTGCTGTGCTGTGTAATCTTCCCCTGCATGCTGCTGGGTATGGACAATTGTTTCCCTGTCCTTATAACTTAGCAAGGTGAGACCCAAAGGAGAGACAGATGCAGGCAAGGTCTTGGACAGAGAAGAAATCAAGGCAGTGTAGGACTGAGGTGTGAAGCAGAGTGAGGAGGGAGTGAATGAAGACAAACAAGCAACAACAATGAACCATGAGTGATCTTCAGGGGCTGGAAAGAGTGGCAAGGACTTAGGGGTAGGGTCCTTCTGGAAATCATAAAGATCCCCATCTCCCTAGCAGCACAGCCGTCCCTGGCAGCGCTGGGCTTTCTGCACAGAGGAGGCAGACATGCATGGTCTTCCTCTGCACCTGAGTCCTGAGTGACATTGGTGCTTGTGTCCTGGTCCACAGCCAGGTCTATCATCGTAATTCCCAGACCTCCCCCTGCTGCAATTTCTTTCCTGTCTGTTCATCCGCTCATCCTTGACCTTCCACGATTATGATGAACTGTGTTCACAGACTGTGTACTCTAGAAGCAAAGGCCTGGCAGGAAGGCACATCCTCCCCTCACCTGTGCGACTCCTCCTGCCCCCAGCCTCTCTTATTACAGTCTCTCTCAGATTCTGCCTAAAACCTGCTGTCTCCTTGTGTCCTTACACTCTGCTATATCTAGTTTGTGCTTTTCTACTTTAATTTTGTGGCAAAGGCTTTTCCTGGTTTTAAATACAGCTCAATGTCACCTTCTCTGATGACCCTTATCCTAAAGATTTTATTTATTTATATTTAACCATATTTCAAGTACTTTATTCTTATTTGTGTGTGAGGGTGGTGTGATGTGTCTGTCTGTCTGTCTGTCTGTGTGGATTTATGCATGAGAGTGTAGGTACCTGAGGAAGCCAGAAGAGGACGTTGAACCCCTGAAACTGGAGTTACATGTGGTTCTGAGTCACTTGATGTGGGTTTTGTGAACTGAATTTGGGTTCTTTGCAAGAGCAGAAAGCGCTCTTAGCCTCTGAGTCATCTCTGAGTCCCATGGACTCTTACATTGTATCTCTCTCACATGCTGGTTTCTCATTGCTCAGCATGGCTCCCCACATCTTGCTAAGTGACTGTTGGGTTACTGCCTGCTCTCCCATACTTCTACCTCTCGAAGCTCTCAAAGCTTGGGGCTGAGCTTTAGTTTAACATTTGTATGCATATCTACATGCACCATAGAGACTTACAGAGAACATTTGCTTAGGAAGTCCTTGAAAGGTATGATTAACTCCTTTTGAATAGTGTAAAATGTCCCTTTGCTCAATATTTCTTAAGAGTTTGAAAAGAAAACTCCAAACGCACATACACATTCATTCTAACAAAAAAAATTGTTTTAAGTCTATACAGGATTCAGAAGTCTTTATGTAACATTTATACTCTTATTTATTGATTTCTTATGCCTGAGAAAGTATCTCAGTATTAGTGTAAGTGACATTAGTTAACACTGGACTGACAAAATTACTATGCTTCAAGGGGAAAACATTTAGGAATCCTTTTTAGATTCTAAAGCTTTGTGCTAAGTTTTGCAATGAGAAGAAATTAAATGAGACCTGATAGAATCCAGCCTCATTCTCTGCATTATTTCTGTCTTGGTGATGCTTCACTCTCTCCATAGTGGGAAAAGAATGGATAATTTAGAAGTAGTGACAAGCAGCTGCTGTTAATGCACGACAGAACGGTTAGACAGCACTAAGACAAAAGTAACAGAATAAGAACCGCAATCGAATGTGAAAGCCTATGAGTGTATCATTCAGATCTGGTGGCTGGTAATGAAGGCTCCCAGCATTCCTGTCCCCCTCACAACAGCTGAGAAAAGGGTCGCACTTGTTATTTCAGAAGGAAAGCCCCGGCAAGCATTATCTTCCTGCACAGCTCACAGCTTGCTCCTTCAGGAAGCCTCAGCCTCATCTGACTCCTTTGTTGATTTAAATTCCTCTGTTCTTGGGTCCCATAGTGCCCATGTGCCTAGTAAAATACTTGGGACTCAGTATTTAGCTTTCAGCAAGACAATGAGGATCTTTAAGTCATGTCTGTGCCTTATTTGGGTTTTCCACACTTGATCTTAACAAAGAATTTAGTACATAGTATCTTCTGAATAAATATGAATGGGTGGATGTGTGAATGGGTTTGTGGATGAGTGGCTATATTATGTATGTACATATGTATGTATGTGTGGGTCAGTATGTGTATGCATGTGTGCCTGTGTGTGTATAGATGGGTGGATGGATAGAATGATTGACCAGGAGGGCTGTAACACACCAGGTCTTTTCTAATCCCTGACCAGGAAACGGAGGATCTAGGGAGTATCATTTGTTTCTGGTCAAGGCTATGAACTGTCGCCCTCATTACCACTTGTGCTTTTGGGATGTTGATGCTTTCCACATATAGTAGAATTCCCACTAAATGTGTGATACAGGAAAAATCCAATCCTAATGCCACTGAGCTGCCTGCAGATGTCACTCAGTGATAAGGCACCTGTCTGTCTCTCTCTTCTCTTGGCTTCTATTTAGTTCTACATTAGTTCTGGGATGTGTCCACTTATTCTGTGTGCTGTGTCTCCAGCAGTCTCTCTTGGGTGGTGCTGTGGCAAAGGCGTTTCGTGAAGTTATGGAGGAGGAAATGGAATACTGTACCATTGGCATCAGGGGGTTGCTGAAGGCGCATCAGCTTTACATTCAAACACTGTGATGGGGTTAGCCTTAGACAAACGCTTACTTCTGAAAAGCTCAATTTAAAAACCTGTAGATGGTTGCAATAATTTCTTCCATTAGACTTGGTCATGAGGGTAAAAGGCAGGATGCCGAGACGTCGGGTAGGTACCTGTGACAACGTTACTGCATGTCCTTATATCTGCTCTGACACCACTCTTGTCAGAAACCAACCTAATTCCAGGTGATGAAGTCTATGTCCCCAGCCCACTGCTACATTGGCTGACCACAAAACATGCCAGGGCCAATGTAGAAAACATTTGTTTTTAATTATTCATTGAATTTGTTCTTGAAAGGTTTCACACATGTCCATAATGCATACTGACCAGTCTTACTCCTCCCTTTCATCCCCCCAACCCCACACTCTTTCCTGCAAAACTCTTTATCACAGTTACACAATAAAAGGCCACATTTCTGTAACTAGGTGTGGCTGGTAAGGTGTACGTGTTCTAGCCAAGAGCAGGATGAATTCAGAAGTCTCATCTCAAGGGCTTATCTAGCTGGTCTTGAGCTGGACATCTGAGCGTCCCAGGGTTCCCTCCCTCCTCTATAAGGCAGTATTCACACAGTGACACAGCAAGACACAACAAGATCACCAGAACAGAAATATTTGTAATAATATTCATCATCTACACTGCTGCAGCTCTTGAGTATTTAGTACATGCGTCTCTAGAGCTGAGCCAAGAGCTTTTTATCATTTAAATATCACAAGCCTCTTGACACAACAACCTTTATTACATGTTAAGAAATTAAAACTTTAGTATAAGAGCTCAGACTCTATGAAGCTGCATGGAAAACTCTTCATGGTCTGCTCACGGGGGAGTGTCACACAGGTCTTCATGATCTGCCCTCAGGGGAGTGTCACACAGGTCTTCATGGTCTGCCCTCAGGGGAGTGTCACACAGGTCTTCATGGTCTGCCCACAGGGGAGAGTCACACAGGTCTTCATGGTCTGCCCTCAGGGGAGTGTCACACAGGTCTTCATGGTCTGCCCTCAGGGGAGAGTCACACAGGTCTTCATGGTCTGCTCTCAGGGGAGTGTCACACAGGTCTCCGGTCTTACAGGCTAACAAGCTTTCAGGAATGTGTTGTGGCTCCCTGCATTGCTTCACAGAAGAGAATGTCCCTGTAGCATATCTTCCATTGCCAGAGCAGCATTTCTCTGGCTAGTGCCAGTATTTTGTGGATTCCAGTAAGCATGCATGAGCCAGGCTCCCAGGATCTGGCCACCTCAAGGCCTTGACCCAATCATGTCTCAGAGCCCAGATGTCTCAGAATGTCTGCTTGCCGCCCATGCAGGTTCGCACAGAGCCTGCTCGTTCTGAGTGCCATGGCAAAGGAATCTTGGACACTATCACAAGGATTTTTGTGCCCAGAAAATTGCAAGAGAATGTGTTCTTACAGGAGAAGACATTTCCCCCACAGACGTCAGGGAAAAAGTGGCCTGTGTCGGTACACTTTAGCACAGCTTTCAGTAATCTTGCTTCTACATCTGGTCCTGATTCCTCAGGCTTGTGTGAAGAACACTCAACCTACTCTCGAGATGAAATCTCAGTGCATAGAATTTATCTGCATGTTATAATCTGATCTAATCATTTTCTAATTCTAGGAGTGTGTGGGCACGGAGCATGTTCAGAACACACATTTCCTTACCACATCCTAGGGCATCAAATGAGCATGTGGTTGGATGAGTGATGTCTTCTACATAGACAGTATTCATATGTTCAAATCCAGGCATACCAGGAAGACAGTACTTGGTGACAACTTAGACATTTCTTAGATAAAATTCTCCTCACTTGCCAGCTTGCTTCTGTCATTCTCTTTGCCTGCACATAAATGTGTCAGGGAAATTTGTAAACATTTCTGAAGAATTTGTAAGAGGACACTAATCTCACATATCCCAGAGCTAAACATCTGGGAGGAGAGAGATGACAGTGGGCATTCCATGTAACTTCCTTTTCAGTTGCAGATCTGGAGCTGTAGAGAAGAGAGTGCGCTCTCTCTCTCTCTCTCTCTCTCTCTCTCTCTCTCTCTCTCTCTCTCTCTCTCTCTCTCTCTCTCGTAGCACCACAGTCACCTCATTAGTGTGTGCTGCCTTCCTCCCAGATTTTGTCTCAGTAATTTACACTCCCTCAGCCCCCAAGCCCCAGCACCCAGCCTCCAGCCCCAGCCCCCAGGCCCCAGCCCCGAGCCCCCAGCCCCCTTTGAAGCCTTATACTCCACCTTGAGCAACATAGAGTAGTTCACCAATAGAGCTTGCCCTTACTATGTGAAGAATTCTTACCTGAGCCTCTAAGAGCCAAATAGCAGTTATGTGCTCTATAACAGTGGTTTTCAACCTTCCTAATGCTGTGACCCTTCAATACACTTCCTCATGTTGTGGTGACCCCAAACCATAACAATGTTTTATTGCTACTTCCTATCTGAATTTTGCTAGTTATGAATCATAATATGAATACCTGATATGTGACCCTAAAAATGGTCATAACCCACAGGTTGAGAACTGAAGCTCTATAAGTACATAAGAATCACAATCCTCCCTTGATTCCAATGGACGATGTGTTTTAGACTGCCAACAGATACTAAAATCCTCAGATACTCAAGTTCATTGTGCAAAAAGGCAAAGTGGTTGCCAATAACCTTTCATCCTATTCCATATATGTGCCCCATCCCATTTTCCATCACTTTAAGTGCCAACTAAAATCTGATAGTATGAATGTAATCATTATGTGCTGCCGAGAAGGTGATCGCAAGTCTTTACAGAGACTCATTTGCATGTTCGAGTTTGCTACAGAGAGAGCTTTTTCTAATGCTCTGTGTACGTCTCCCATGTTTGTTCAGTCACCTTTAGATTTCTATAGAGACAAATACAGTGCATATGCATGGAGACAGCTGTTATATGTCATTGCTTAATGAATAGAAATAAGAGAAAATGATGTAGAGACTATATCCTCGCCCCCCCCCCCCGAAAAAAAAACAAACCCAAACTGTTCAGATCTCTGCTTGGCTAAGTCTGCAAGTTACAGAACTCTGGACAGAGCAAGTGTCCTGTGTCATGATCAGTTGCCAGCAGAAACTAGGAAACAAGTTTGCATAGATGGTGGCCTGTGCTGTGTCTGTAGTGTTGGTATTGCTCAGATGCATGAATAACTTGTTTGGGCTCTTCAGTTACACCTCCTATGTACTCCAGTAAATGATTTATGGGGGTTGAATGAAAATATCCTTTGTCTGTCAAGGAGCAGTGACTTAATAGAAGAAATCATTCATACAGGAGTAGAGATGATAAAAAGCCAAAAACGGAGGTGCAGATTAGCAGCATGGAAAACCAGCAGGCTCAAGATCAGGTCAGTCTAGAAGATTTTCAACAACAAGATGGGGGTTGAGAGAATAAGCACTACTCAGTGAGACCCTAAGCTCCAGTAAGAGTATTATTGGTGCCAATGACCAGAAGCAGCAGAATGGAGGGAGGAAGGATATTCTAGTTCCTCCTGTCTTCCAGTGTCTTTTGCCAAAGATTCCCATGGGACTGTAAGGTACAAAGAGTTAACTGTCCCGTCCCTCCCGGGGGGCCCTCCCAGAGGGGACTATCGACCAGGGTCTGAAATGCCCTGCCTGCAGGACTTTCAGCTGCTGAGGAGGGAAACTGCCGGCCTAGGGGAAAGAAGACAGGAGATGAGAAATACTTTGGGAGCAAGTCGATTGTCCGATCAAGCTCCAAATGGCTTTATTTCTAAGTCTATATTTAAGCACTTAAAGGCAGGAAATGTCAGGAGTAGGGAGGTTACTAGAGGGCACTTCAGGGTGGGAAGAGACAGAGGGGGAGAAGTTCTCAGGGTCACTTAATTGCAGCCAAACATTACACTGCTGTAAGTCAGCATAACAAGCATTGTTGTAGACCAAGATAGCAGGACATCTCAAGCTTTCTTTGGAGCCACAGGCTACTATAAACAAACCATCTATTCACCTGCAAGAGACATCTGCAGAGAGGAGGAATCAAAGGAATGTCTGCTAAAGCCTGGGACACTTTGGCTTGCTGACAAAGCCTTAGGTTCAATCAAGGCCTTTTGGTCTCCGACAGTAAGGGTCTATGATTCTTGAAGAATGATACCCCAGACTCAAATAGTATGTAAACACAAGGAGTGTTTATTCTGTACAAGTCTAGCATGCTGGGGTCTCCCATTACCAAGTGTGCTTACAGGCTGAGGATTTTGGGTGTAGGTGACCTTTGTCTTGTTCCATCTCTAGGGAAATTCCATTACCAGAGTGTGGGGAATGGAAATTGAGGCCTGGAAACCATTGCTGAGAAAGTCTGGAAACTGTTGCTGACTTATTGTTCTTGCCTCAGACCAGGTGGCAGGGCAGCTTATGAGGCCTGGATTGCTTGGACTTGCCCAGTCCCGAACTGCCAATTTGAAGCCTGTCATGTAGTCAGCCTAGCCTTCTCAAGACCTAAAGGTCCTAGGAGAAAGGATCAGCCTATAGTAACAATACAAGGTATGGGCGGGGGAAGATGAACATGGAACTGATCGAAAACACAATTACATTTATACTATTTTATAGTCTGCATCAGAACTAAGAAAAGGTGAATGAGAGGAAAATGTAGTGAAACAAATCCAGAGGAACCCATTCATAAGCTCTCTGCATTGCCCTTCACCTCCTAGAGGACTTCTTACTGCACCTGTCCGTGCTCTCACTCCCTGTGAAAAGGATTGTCATACTGAAGCAGAAGTGTCTTTAATCCACTGGTCTTCCATCTCTTCCTGTTATCATTGGCTCCATCACTGGCCCACACATCTTCCTGTCTCATCTGACTTGCCTTCCTACTCTCTCAGCCAAGACTCTTCAAAGGGGAGCAGGCTTATGGTTGCCTCTTCTGTAATTCACCTCAGTCTGACATTTGGCCTTATCATCCTTAAACACAGCAAGGATTTTCAGGAACACATCTTACCAAATCCATTAATTCCTCCTCTTACCAACTGTAGCTGCTGGATTTGATTCTGTTGATCTTTCCACCAAGTTCTGTCCTTACATGTCTTTGTGAGACCAGGCCCCCTGAGCTCTTCTTCAGTTCTATTTTTAAATAGGGAAGGGCGTCTCCACCACCCTACTGCCTCTCCATGTGTATATGTATGTGGATGTGTGGAAGCCAGCAGCCAAACTTCAGGTCACATCTCTCAAGAAACTGCCCACCTTTTTCTGAGAGCCCATTTTTCCAGGCACTCACTGATTTGGTGAGGGTAAGTCTTGCTGTCCAGCACGTCTCAGAGATAAAACTGTCCATACTTCCCCAGCTCTGGTGTTGGAAACATGTGCTACCCTGCCCAGATTGTTTATGTGAGTTCTGGGGATAAAACTAAGTCTTCATGCTTGCAAAGTAAGCGTGACTGAGCCATCTCTCCAGCCCAGGGATAAAGTTATTGATAAGGAGAAAAGAAGTCAGTGCTTATGAGGAGGGAATAAAAGCCTACTTCTGGGACAGGAACTAGAAGTTGGTTCTAATGTCACCTTCCTTTGACTGTAGCTGAGCATGTTTCTCACCCCCAGTTTTGTGTCAACAAGAATGTGAGCACTTATGGGATTCCCTATAGAACTAACACATTTCTCTAGAAAAGGAGAACACATCTAGAAGTTTAGTTAGTTCTGAGCTGAGTGGGAGCTGTTGGTCCCCACTCTTTGGCCGTCTACCAGACAGCTTGTACATAAATGGTTGTCCTATTGCACAGGAGCTGAGCTGCCTAGCTTGCCTCCTCGCCTGTGGCTCAAAGGGGTTTGTGTAACTTTACACTCATGGGGTAGGTCATTGGATGGAGTTCAGTTCTTCGGTGTGAATTTTAGTGACACAATGGCTGCTTCCACAGAGGATTGTCTATGCTGTCTTCTGGATCCCAGAATCATCTCTCTCTCTCTCTCTCTCTCTCTCTCTCTCTCTCTCTCTCTCTCTCTCTCTCTCTCTCCACCCCTTAGGTCTTGTGATTCCACCCATCATCCTGTACTTCACCCAAGCCAGCTGGCTTGGCCTTGCATTCCTTTCTCATTCCAACCCAGCTTGGCTTTTTCTGTTTCAACTCTATTCCGGGTACATCATAGTTTGTGTCATAGATTATCCATGACACGGCTCTGACTGACTGTACCTTTTCTTGTCTGTGTTTTATTCCTCCAAAATCCAATCTTTTATCTCTTGAACTTCAAGAATTTGCTGTGCCTGACATTCTTAGGTCAACCATTCCTATCCTTGTGGGTCCTTATCTCTCCTGCCAAATGTCTCCTCTGTCCTACATCATACTAGATGAGAAAATACCCTAGGAGGAAGAAAATAGCAGAAATAGTCAATGTTTGCTCTGAAAAGAAGCTTTTGTATGGCTAAATACTTGTTATGCAGTTGACCATCAATCAGAATTATTAGACCTCTACTTGTACCAGCTATTTTTCCTCATTGCTATGACAGAATAAAGCCAAATTGGTGGGTGCAGAGTCTGTTTTAGATTACAGTTGGAGGGTGCGGTCCGCCATGGTGGGGGAGGTATGGTGGCAGGAGCTTGAAGCAGCTGATCACCCATAGTCAGGAAACAGGGAGTGATATGTGCTGTCCAGCTCTCCCTTTTCATATTATTTAGTCCAGAACCACAGTCTATGGAGTGGCGTTGTCCACATTTAGGATGGGTCTTTCCATCTTGGCAAACTCAAACTAGAAATTCTCCTACAGACATGCCCACATGTCCTCTAGGAGATTCCATATACTGTAAAGTTGCCGGTGATTATTAATCATCAAGCAACTAGTAAGTCCCTAATGGTGTCAGATACTAGGGCTGAGAATAAAGAATCTTCATATAGCTCTGATCACTATTGTGATCTAACAGTGTCGGTGAATGAGCAAGTACCAATGGAGGAGGAGGAGGAGGAGGAGGAGGAGGAGGACCGTAGTCCCAGTCTGGGCTCTGTCATTGACTGTGTGTTTTTGAGGCTTGCATAGGTGAAAACTTGACTTTCCTATAGCATATGGATTAAAACCATTGCACCTTTAAACTCTTATGAGGATGTAATAAGATCAGTGTAAATAGTCCAGTACCTTGTTGATATGATACCCCCATTTTTGAACAACGCACCTCCTTTTGCCCTACTAGTTAAACAGATGCCGCTTTGAACATTTGAAAAAAATGCATTTGTAATTATGCAAACTGCACTTAGTTACTGTGGTAGTAGAGAATCCACAAAGTCCATAATGGGAGAGTAGGCACCAGAAAGTGCTAGCGGCAGGAAGCCACTCCTCCCTTTTCTTGAAGGAGAAAGAAGGAGTCCTTAGGCACAGTCAGTCACTGGTAAAAGATGAACAGGGTGGGAATATGGAGGATGAGGTATTAGAGAAGGAGAGCTTGACAAAGAGAGAAAGAGAGGGAAAGATGTTCTCATTTCTTCCTTCTTGGTCTGTCTCTGTTCCCAACCACCAGAGGAGCAGTCTTATTGGCTGAATTCAGGAAGTGGGGGTTGATTCAGGAAAGTTCACCCCAGTCTTCTGTAGCTTCTTCAAATACAAGCACAGAAAGGCAAGGGTTCAAAAGGATTTCAGGCCAATCATGCCCAATATTTGTATAAACAATTGTTTTGCCCATATGTACAGAGTGGAGTTTGGGGGCTGTTAAACATGGAAGATACATGTGATAAACAGAGACATGACGTCATTGGGAGATCTATGAGAGCTGTGGGAAGTGTTAAGTCTGCAAAGGGAGTATGTGGTCATGTGTTAAGAGAGCAAAGCATTAGTGAGGTAACCCAGTCTGAGAGAGACAAATCCTACCCGATCTCTCACATACGGATCCTGGCTTCTAATTTGCATGGACATGTATGTGGTTATGAGTGTAGGGATAGGTCATGAAAGCAGAGCAAGAGAGGGAGGAAACATAGGCTTTGAGGAAGAATAGGGTAGGGTTGTAGACCGCATGCCGGGGGGAAGGGGAAGACAAAGATTGAAGGACACAGGTGGGGGAGAGGAAAAATGTAAGAGGAGCGACAAAACCAATATATACTCAAATGCTATAATGAAACCTACTACTTTCCATGGTAATTAAAATAATAACTAACAAAAATTTGAGCAGAGTCTGTTACTGAGGAAAAACTACTTCAGGTGAGGGATAGACTCTAAGCTCATTCACACATGGATGGCATGGAACTGTAAGCAGATTTAATTCCTTACAACATTTAAGTTATTGGACAAAACTATATTTATATAGAATATGTAAATATATCATGGTGCTTTGAAATATATATTTTGGAATGACCAAATTGAGCTAATTAATACATGCCTTATCTCACATATTTATAGTTTCTGTAATGAGAAAATACAATTTGCTCTGTGGCAATTTTCCCGAAACGCATTGCATTGTTATGTTCCTGTGTTGTTAGTTACTAGTGTTGTTATTTACGTGTGTTGTCATTTACCCATGTTTTCATTTACCTGTGTTGTTATTTACCAATGTTTTCATTTACTTGTGTCACCACATTGTACAATAGTGACCTGAGTGGGCTGGCTCCCTCTTCCTTCCTTCTTTCCTTCCTTCCTTCTTTCCTTGCTTTTTTTCTTCCTTCCTTTTTCTCTTTCTCCCTCCCTTCCCCTCTGTTTTTATAGACAGGATCTTAACTATGTAACCTTGGCTGATCTTAAATTCATACAATTCTTTCTCTGCCTTACAAATGCCAGGAATACTGTTACACACCACTGTGCCCAGCTTTTGAATTTATTGTTTTTAACTCAAATTTGCATCATCTGACCCCAATACTCCACATGAACTACAATTACACTAATTATTTAGATGTATAGTGATGGCTACTTACTCCCCCAGATATACCCACTGATCGTCCCAGTGATTAAAAAGGCAAAGCAGGACTTCCCTGGGATACTAGATGCCTGCATTAGACCCTGGGGATACTAGATGCCTGCATTAGAAACTTCAACATTTCCATGAGGGATCAAAATTGATGAATATCTGACTTAGCAAACACAGAACAAGATTAATAAGCTCCTTTCAACAAAAAGTATTCACAATTTTATTCAGCTGCTTTGAAAATTTATTATCTCAGAATGTTCTGCTCAACTCTTATTTCCTAACGGATTTTCTCTGCCATGTCAGTATACTGGGAAGCAGCAGTCTGTTTTTTTTTTTTTTTTTCCTACAGAGCAGCTAGGATTGGTTAAGATGTTTGGTGCCACTTAGTGATGTCATTTCCTATTTGGTGGGTTCAGGGTGTGACTTATTTACCTTCTGATGCTGAAAACCAAGGGCATTCTCTGGCACCATAGCAGCAAAGTTTGTCAGTTTTCAATCACTAAGTTAGCTGCAGAATGATCTTCAAGAAATACTTTTATATTAATTAATGCATAACTATATATATTTCCAGGAATAACATGAATTTTCAGTTCATATATACAATGTGTTTTGAATAGATCAAAGTAATAGTCTATCAATCACTTCAAACATTTATCAGTTCTTTGTAGTAGTCATATTTAAAATTCTCTCTTTTATCCATATTGAAATACAAATTTATCACAGTTATCTTTCTGAACTATACAGTATAGAAGGTACTCTTCCTCTTCAACTAATTGCAGAATATTTTTACTAACAGGGATATCTTTTAATTTAAAGGGATTATGCAAATGAGATTTGAAGTAGAGATTCTGCCAATGGAGGACAGACCAATTGGACCCTGTTGTGCCTCTGTCTAATGTTCCCATCCTGGCTTTGTTAGTTTCCAGTCATAGGAAACTAGCTTTTCTGAATATCAGCATCTGTGTTTGCAGAGTGGGTTCCATGTGCCCATGTTGAAGCATGATGTGGCTTAAGTAAAGCCTTGTACAGTGTAGGGGAATGTTAGGGAGTGAAGACAGGAGTGGGTGGGTGGGTGGGGGAGCACCGTCATAGAGGCAGGGGAGGGGGGATGGGATGGGGGGTTCCAAAGGGAAACCCAGAAAGAGGAAAAGATTTGAAATGTAAATAAAGTAAATATCCAAAAACTATGACATTAAAAATAAATAAATAAATAAAACAAATACTTTTATGAAAAAAGAAAGCCATGTAGTTGGTAGAACTCAGCCTTGAATCTGATAGCACACAATCACCCTTAGAGAGGCTACACTTGACTGTTCTTCGTATAAGCATGTGGAAGACCTACCGGCAATGAGCTATCAGCCTAGGGCAACTGGTCAGGAGTACTTCAGCTGGTTAACTAATGCCACCAGTGCTATCAGTGATATGCTTCTAACCATCTCTTTCTGTCTAGAGCTTGTGATACCTTATCATATTGACTTCCACAAGCAGAGGCTGAACAGTCCCCATCATGACCAGCTGGAGAGCAGGGTAGACAGTGACTTGCTCAGTGCATGAGGCTGAAGCCTCAGCATGAGACGGAGTAGAGAGATCTGTAGAGTGAGTCTGAGGACTCTGGAGCTCCTAACGTTGCTGGTATAAGTCTGTGTTCAAAAGCTCATGAATCTGGATGATATCCTTGGGGGACAAGAGCAGCAAAACCGTATGTACCCGTGAAGGGGTGAGATTCCTTGAGAGCTCCCCTTCTTTGCACTTTCTGAATCCCATCCAGATCCTGGTCTATTAGGTGGTGTCATCTGCATTTCAGAGAAGGTCTTCTCCACTTAGCTTTCTGGCACCAACCATTTCTGGAAATGTTCTCAGAAGTATGCTTTACCTATTCCTAGGTATCTCTCATGAGTGGTCCGGGGCACAGCCATGCTGAACCACTGGAGCCATGAAGTCCCTGTGTTCATTCTCTGAAGGAGGCTTACATCCTGATCCTTTCTGCTCCCAGCATCACCAGCTAATGACTCTGAGCATCTCTTGACTCTTAGCAGAATTATAGTGGTAATTGCTTTACCTACTCACAGATGTTATATTTCTGCCTTCCATTGAAGTCATACGGTCCAGAGTTATCTTTCTGAATCATCTGCACTTAGCCTTGCATCATGTAGAATTGTGGTTCTAAGATGTTATTCAGAGAATATTTGCACTTAGTCCCAAACAAACAATAAAACCAGTTGAAAGGTACCGTCTTCCTTAGCATGTGTAATATGATGATTTTGAAAATAGAAATGGTAAGATGGAATTCTTTTGGAATGCAAGATATGAAATCAATTTGACACTTCTAGTTTACATAAAATTCATTAATGTATTTTCCTATTTTACCTGGGATTATAAAATTCTTAACATACATCAGCACACAGGAATATTAAAATGTTCTCAGATAGGTGTCAGGAGCTAAGACTGATCTAAATATACAGCCTATTGGGTAACCAGAGGTAGTTGGGGGGGGGGGCAGAATAAGAAATACAAATAACTTCTCCCACAAATTCTTCAGAATACACAGTCCATTTGCATTCTTTTCACTTCCGCAGACTAGTGAGATGTCTCATCTCATCACTCTTTCTACCAGGAAGCACCCCATCCTCAGCTCCCCAGTCATACAATCCCCCTGGCTTATCACAGGACTGGTTAAAAACACACCAACCGTGTGCCTCAGATGATGGACTTTCTCTCAAGTAGCTGAGATTAGAAATCACAGGTTTACTGCTTATCTGTCTGCCAAACCCAGGCAAATTTCTTAAAATATTGCAGTGTGACTGTCTTGTAAATACAGTCCCTGCTACATCACAATTGCCCAATAATTCATGTCTGTCATATTATAACCTGATTTTAGGACCCTAGTGCTGGGGTGGGAGGTAGGCGTGTGTTTCTGGAGCTGTTTGTAGGTGCTTAGTCATGCTCAGAATGGAATTAGGGGCTGAGTCACCTGCTTTACCTTCTTTCTTTCCCATCATTAAACACCATTCGTTTTTGTTTCCATTGTACAAAGCGTAAACTGTGTGCTCCCCTACCAACGTCTCGTAACATCTGCTCCAGCTGTTATTAGGGCTCAATTCAATGGAATATGTTGTATCATTTCAGAGAAACAAAAATCAGTCCAATTCTTCCCTTAAGTATTCATTGTGTTTCCATGAAAAGACAAGTCAATGGGATGGAACAAGCAAACCCCGGACACAGGACTGGTGGGGGAATGTTCTGGAACTCCTCAGAGAGAGGCTCAAAGGCCACACTCAGGCTCTGCCTAAGTAGAATAGTAAAGGTCATCCTTGCCTATTTTTGCTACTTCAGGGAGAGAAGAGGCAGCCCTAAATATACTTAAGGGCTTAACACAGAATGGAGTTGAGAATGTCAGGGAAATATGACTGCTGCAGTTTTACAGTTCCACTGAATTACAAACAGAGTCCATCTGTATGAAATGTTGAAATTCCACACCGAGAAAACAGGAGACCCAGAACCCCAGACTGGATGGGAAGCAAGCCAAATTCAAACAAGAGGGTAAGCAGGGTGTCCAACTTCGCATATGTAACTCTCACTTACACATAGTCATTCAAATAAAGCACTTCTTACGCCCAGCATCTTGGGTAAGCCCGTTCACTTTCTCCTGAAGTGGCCATTGAGACAGTATTTACGAAAGCAAATTCGATACACAGAAGCATAAGGATACATTTCTATTTGATATCCATTTATTAGAAGAAAGAAAATTTAGTATAAACAGTGATTTGCTTGTAAGAAATGTGCAGAGTGGTATAGATAAGAACTGAAAAGCACCTGTGTCCACAGAGACTGACTAATAGAGCTCTCTGTACTGTGGAGACACTAGCATGACCCAGGTCCAGAAGCTAGTTACCTCATCTCAGGCTGGCTTTACCAGAGTCACCAGTCCTCACCCACTTCCCTGTCAGAACAAACACCTTGTGACTAATAGACAAAACCTTTTTGGAGTCTATTAACTTAGCAGACCATTAGCTTCCACCAAACCAAAAGCTAAGAATGCCACCAGATTATAGTATTTGAGGCCTATAGAAAAGCTCCTCTGATCTGATATACCCACCAATGTGTTTTAAAGTTGTCTTGATTTATGACGTTCTTTGTTCTGTTAAACTGTAAAACTTCTTACAAGTTGGAACATGGTATTTGAGGAAGCCTAAATATGTGTTCCTGGCCCATAGTTACTCAAAATGGCTCCAAAATAAACCCTTACTTCCTTTAATATTCTCATTAACAGGAGTATATTTCTCTGTGTGTACCAGACATGGAACACACTGTGTAGACTGGAAGACTGGAAGGAAGGTGGTAGCTCATTGCTTCAGCAGAAAATTGGATGAAGCTAGCCATCACTTTAGCAGGGTGAGAGAGGCTCAGGAGGCCCTACCCTTAGCTGAGGAGCTTGAGGTAGTTGATTGCTTTGAAAGGAAAGTCAGTTTTCTTCAGGAATGTGGGTTGTTCATGCTTCAGTGGATGACTTTACACCTGTGTACAGATGGGCAGTGATTATAAAAATTAATTAATTATTAAAATGTTGGGAGATCAGAGTATAAGCTGAACTGCTTTTGCTTGAGTCTTTTCCTGTCTGCAACTCTAGGTCCTTTAGATGGAAGAGGGGGTCATAGGTCAGACCTAGACAGAACAAAGAGGGGAACTCACAGCAAGATGAAAAGCATGCGATTGTAAGCAGTTGAGAGGACTGAGCCATGGGGCTTCCAAGGAATTTGAGAGTGATGAAGAGAGACAAGTTTGGCTCAGAAAACATGTGCATGTCTTTGGGTACCTCCCTGTAGGCATGTGGCAGCAACTTGGCAGCTGCTTCTCCATCACTTTTGGTCTGTTTCCATCCATGAGTCAATAATGAAGGCCATCCTCAAATCTTTTCTGTTTTGCTAGAGTTAAAGCCATCAAGTTAACACACAGCTGTGAGTAGAATAGATAAGAAGAGTCTGAGATACAGGATTATAAAATGAAAATTTTGTAGAGAGTTTCTGAGAGTATATTATATTAGCAAACTGGCTTAAGAAGTTATCAGGAAAGCTAGATCACCAAATTCTCCTCTTTAAATGTCCACCTCATTTTGGAAGTAAGGTTTATAAGCTACTTTTTACTGGACAGTTGGTTTAATTACAAACTTCATTTTGCTCAAACGCATCTTCCATGAGGGTAGGAATGAGTTCTGGAAAGATTTATGTTTAGCTCATGCAATTTTAGAATTACAGAGACCTTAGAAATCAAACAACCCAACATTTTCATTTCATTGTAGGGTAAAAGAGACTTACACAAAGACAAAATGCATTCACTTATTTAATATTTTATGGTCTGTGGTATAGCAGGCACATGCATCAGGCAGTGGCAGAGTTAGAAGAATCCAGATGTTCTTCCCTCTAAGCCACTGATACCTGGTTAACAGCAAAGCCTTCAATCCTGAGGTCTCACCATCTCCATCACAGGAGAATGATGCCAAATATGTCTTCAATACAAAGCCCACTGAAATCCACACCTCTAGCTATTGGACAAAAGGAAGGAATCCTAAACTAGATTACAGCAATCTAATACCCAGTTCCCCTCCCACTACCAAAGCTACTCGTCACCACATATGACAATGAGGAAAATACAGATAAGCCTTGTAAACTTCATTGCTGCATTCAGGAGCTTGTATGGCAGAAGCATTGAATTCCTGAACTATCCACATTCCCCTTGACCTGGAAATAAGTCCAGGAAGAGACAAAGTTAGTGAAGACAATGAGGATTAGGGATCAGGGTCTCTGAGCTGCCTGCAAAATGTGGATTAGGAACCAGTGACTCTGAGGTGCTTGCATGCTTATGGGGAAAGGACACAAAGTGAAGGAAAAGTATACAACACATAATTGAAAAATGATACTGAGAAAATGCATAAGAGGTAACTGAGGTTCTGAGCCATGGTAAAGAGTTTTATTCTTGGTTAAGAACAGAAACCTCCTTCTATGGCTTTGAAAGATCTTAAATCTAATGTGTTGTAAAACTTAAAGTTGAGCACTGAATTTCTGCAGTATAGTAAATGATTATTAGCAGTAAACAATGGGGACATGGGATTCTGTTAAATGTGAAATCAAGATGAAATCACACAGGGGTATTTGTAGTGGTCAAACGTTAGGAAGGGAAAGGAAAGATTTTGGTAGATTCAAAGATCTCTAGACAAGTACAGACCTTTCAGATTCATAAGAAACACACAGGTTCACAGTTAAAAAAAAAAAAAACCTGGGAAAACAGGGTTTTCACTTGGGTTCAAGTGTCAAGTTAATGTATGTCAAGCAGTAGAACTTCAGCCAGCAAAGGAGGTCAGAGAGGCAAGAGAGTAAGGATAAAAATTCCTTTGGTAAGTGTCCCCTAAGTCTCCATGTGTTTTCTCTGATGGATAGGAACATGAGATTCCTGGCCTTGTTAGAGCAATGAGGAATCAATCAAATAGATCATCGCTGCCCAGAGTCTTTCCTCAGAATAAGAGACTCACCTCACAAGAAAGGCCATGGTGTGTGTGTGTGTGTGTGTGTGTGTGTGTGTGTGTGTGTGTGTGTGTGTGTGTGTGTGTGTGTGTGTATGTGTGCGCTCACATGCATGGTGCTCCTTAGTTAATTTTATTTTAGTTTTTCTCCTTCCTTCCTTCCTTCCTTCCTTCCTTCCTTCCTTCCTTCCTTCCTTCCTTCCTTCCTTCCTTCCTTTCTTTCTTTCTTTCTTCTGTCCTTTCTTCATTTTTCTTTTCTTTCTTTTTTCTTTTTTTTAATGAGATTGCGAGAAGATCAGGACCTGTTAGATTTCAGTAGGTGTTACTCATTCATAGATGCTTTGTGAATTAAAGGTGAAATGGATGAATGGAATCAGGACTTTATATGTATATTTGGTACTTTTGCAACACAGTAACTTATATCTGTTACCACTCAAAAGAGAGGCGATCTATTTTGGCCATATTTCAGAGGATTTAGTCCATGGTTGCTTGGCCTCAGGTCCTTGGGTAGAACATTACTGAAGCAGGAGCATGTGGCAGAGGTTGGCTATTGACCTCGCCATGGGCAGGAATTGGTGGGAAACAGTCAAGCCTTCAGCCGGGCGCTACCTTCCCTTCTACAAAGCTCCCACACATTGCCATCTTTTATAGAATAAGCATTCAGAACAATAGACTGAGCAACATGTCACATCTAAACCATGGCAGATGTTTGCAAATTGGATTAAGCAATTGTATTTAAAGATTGCCCATGAACTGGTGCCAGGTCTATCTGGCCATGGGTCAGATATTAATATTTCATTTACTTATGTCATAACTTTGGAATTCATATTCCTCCTCAGCAACTTTCATAGCATTTTTCCTTCATGTCTGCCTCCATCCTATGTTCTTACCATAAAAACAATGCATTGAGTTTACAAGTAAACAGATCTATTATCCAAGCACACTCTTATCCAAGCACAGCAAAGTCATAAATAGAATGCCATATTATTATTAAATAATATTTGTTATATATGAAGATAGTTACCAACTGTTGTTAGATTAAAAGTGGATACAGAATAGTTAATAGTGTGATATATAAGTATACAACTTTCTTAAATTGTTATTTTTTTAATTTTAACACATTCATTTATATCTTAGTCTGAATTTGAACTCCCTATTTAGCTAAGCATGACCTTGAACTTCTGACCCTCCTACCTCCATCTCCCCAGGGCTGGGATTGTAGGTATGCACTGTAACACCTAGTTTATGTGGTTCTGAGGCTCAAACCAGAGTTTTAAATGCACCAGGCAAGCATTTTATCAACTTAGCTACATCTCTAATAAAAAATAGGTAAAACTGTTATAAATGGAGAATATACGTCACGGTAATACCCATTTTGAAACAGTATGATTGTGGTTTTCTCCTCCTCTGTCTTTTGTGTTAGTGTTTTCCTTATTCACATTAGTTTAAAAGCCTTTCCTCTAGTATAAAAGGACCATCACCAGGGCCCTCTTCCGGATTAGAAAATCATCCTGCAGGATTTTAGCAGACTGGTTCAGAATTCCAGGGATTTTGCTTCCAGATTTGATGACCTTAGCAGTGAGCCTGCTTGCACATCAGAACGTTAGTCCCTTGTGGAGCTTTGTGTCTTCCATTCCTCTGTGTACCTGAGAAAGGATGGCAGATGAGGACCTGCTGACCTCACACTACACCGACCACATGGATGGATTTTCTGTATTTTGTGGAAAACTTTTTTTTCTGGTTTCTAAGTCTACTAAGATTTTGGAATAAAAAGTATGAAAGTGATTAAATTCCATGGAGGAGACTGAAGACAGAAGTTAGTAAAGCACTTTGAGACTAGACACTATTCAGAGAGACGCAGAAACTTGAGGGAGAAAGAGAAACTGGACCTCTCCCACGAGTGAGGTGGACTTTCCTCTCCTCTTTCTCTAAGGTTTTGCTCCTGTTGTATTGAGTTCTCCAGCAGCCCAGAACTATGCACACTGTCCTTCCCTGTGCTGGAACATGCTCAGCTCTTCCTCTAATTCATAGTAAGAACAACTTTGAATAGCGCCTCTAACACTAAACCCTGAGTAGTCCCCTGAGCCATTCATTTCCAGGCCATTGCGTGTTCATCTTTATCTTAGGTGTGCATTAGTGCAGCCATTCTTCTTCTGGGAACAAAGCAAAGCAGGCTTCTTAGAAAGGGAGCCATAGAGAGGCACCTCATCATCCTCACTGTCTCCCTACAAAGCCAAACACTAAGCAAAACACAAACACTTTTTAAAAGACTATACTAATTAAGCAGTGCTGGACTGAAAACAATTTGGATTTGAGAAAGAGATCAGAGTGGTTCAGACAGATTTACAAGCATTTACCCCAAGAGAGTTGCAACCAGGTGTGTGTCTCACTTAGCTGTGATTTCCTCACACCGTCAGTACCAGGATTGTAGTGTGACTGACTCCTCAGCCTTGAGGAAGGCACAGCAGGCATGCCATGTCATAGGAATAAACCTTCCACTTTCCTAGTTTCTCTTTGATTGACAGAAACAGAGTTATCTTTAGAACATAAGACCATATTAAATGTATTTCAGGACTATCTCTGTATCATTAAGCTGGGAAAAGAGCAAATTTTTTTCTATCCATATTTCCCTCGAATCCTCAAGGGCCTACTAGGACAGAATCACAGACTAAAAATAGCTTAGACTAACTTAGGCTCAGTTAGGCAGGCTATTTCTCCTGTTATACATAGCTTGTTTTCCTTTTCAAAAATCTAGTTATTCCATTAATGCCATGAAAGCATCTCTGTGGTATGAACAAGACAGACAAGGATACTGGATGCAGTCAGTCTCTTCCCTGCCAGCCATTCTTGGGATCCGGCTTCTGTTGGGCACACACTATTTCTCTCTAATCTAATCGCAGGATCACACAATCATTTTCCATTCAGTCCTTTGTTATCTGCCTGACAATTGATAGTGCAGCCAGCCTTGCAAAGAACTACTTTTTCAACATCTAAATATTTTGTTGGTAAAGGATTTATGTTTTAAAATATTTTCTTTTGTCTGGTTTCTAGAATTTGTAGGTTACCTTATATTGAACCTTTCAAAGCTCACTTAATAGTATACATTTGGGCTTTGTGGTTTTATTTTCAAATACATGTTTTCACACCAGCCCTGATGTTATCACCTCACATGCTGCCATGACTCACTAGTGCTTTATCTGTGGTTAGACTTCTTAGTCATTGAAACTTTTAAGTCCTTTCTTCAAAGTTCCTTCAGTTTCTCCAAAATATATATCGGTATTTAATATTTGATTTCACTCTTCCTAAACACAATGGAGACGCAGTATGTGCACCTCAGAGTGTGCACAGTGGAGAGGAAAGCAGCAACTGTTTTTCTCATCACCTCAAGTACACCAGTTACTGAGTTAACAGTTCAGCAAACTCCAACCTGCATCGCTCACCTCCCCCACCTCCCACTCCTTCCCTCCCTCCCTTCCTTCCCCGTGGACCTCAGATTCTGTGCCCTGCATTTCACTAAATGAATAAAGTATGGAGCAATCGAACCAGTGAGACCCAAGGAATGAATTTTAAAAGAACCATGGAATATTATTTATGTGGTAGACACTATTCCAGGCACTGAGAAATTGGAAAAGGACCTACATTCATAGATTTCATAGCCAACCAGGAGAGACAGCCAGTGAACGAGTTATCCTTCCATCATTGGTGAGGTGTACAATAAAGGAAACCAAGACCCCAGCGTGGTGTCTTGAACTTCTTTTTCAAGAAAACACAATTTATCTTGGGTACTCAGAGAAGCCATCTATGATGGTTAATTCAACATATTAACTTGCTTCATCCTTGCTTCACTGGGGAAAAAGATCCTCGGTTGAGTAACTGTCTAAATCAGGTTGGCCTGTGAGCAGGTTTGTGGGGGATTGTTTTTATTATTAACTGATGTAGAAAGACTCAGACCGCTATGCATGGTACTATGTTTTGCCGGCTGGAATCTGAGCTATACAGGACATGAGAAAGGTCAATGAAGCAGCAGCAGCAGCAGCAGCAGCAGCAGCAGCAGCAGCAGCAGCAGCAGCAGCAGCGAGCAACTTGGGAGCATTCATTTCTCTCAGCTCTCCACAAAGGATGTGACGTAGCCAGCTGCTTGTATCCCTGCCTTTATTTCCCATCACTAATGGGTGGTAACCTGGAATTGTAAGCTGAATAAGCCCTGTCTTCCCTTACACTCCTTTTGGTTAAGGTATTTATGACAGCAGCAGAGATGAAATTAGAAAAGTGAAAGGATGAGATATCACATACACACAGACATGATCTGGGACAAGGAGCACAGCAGACGCCCATGGCAGGATTTCCCCAGATTGAAGAGCAGGAAGAAGAAAGGCTCAAAGCAGAAGCATCCTTGGAGTGTTTCAGAAGCAGCAAGAGGGGTCATGGAGATGCATGGCCACTGGTTTCTTCAACTCACTTAAAGAGAATGTTGAAACAGTTCTGGATTCAGCAAGTAAAAAGACTTCTATATTTTTATATGATTATTCGACATTGTAAAGATGTCAATTTTTAATTGTGATCACTGCTAAAATGCCAACAAAAATTTGTATGAAAAAATAAACACATAAAAATATTTGGAAAGTTAGAAAGAAACACTAGGGCACGATGAGAATTGTGTCACAAATGTATTAAAATATAGTTGTTTGATAATTAAACATGTAGAACTCACAAATGAATAATCATATCATTTAAGTAAACCAAAAGTTTAGATATAGACCCATGAATGCTTTGAATTTAACATATGATAAAGTTGGGAGTGCACTTTTCATGAAAACTACTGTACTATGCATAGCGGTCTGAGTCTTTCTACATCAGTTAATAAGAAGTGAACAGCTACTTAGTAAAAGAGAACTTTTCTTTCTCTTTCTTTCTTTTTTTTTTATTTGGTTTTTTTTTTTTTTTTTTTGAGACAGGGTTTCTCTGGGTAGCCCTGGCTGTCCTGGAACTCACTCTGTAGATCAGGCTGGCCTTGAACTCAGAAATCCACCTGCCTCTGCCTCCCAAGAGCTGGGATTAAAGGAGTGCACCACCACTGCCCAGCAAAAGAGAACTTTTCATTCTTACTTCACACCGAACACATTAGCAAACTCCCAAATGAATGAGAAGTATAGATACCAAAATGCAGTCACATTCATACTAGAAAGTATAACTTTCCCTGACCCAGGACAGAGAAAAGAATAATGACTCACTACTAAATCATGGTAAGATTTAAATAAATTATGCCACTGTCTCTTGGCCATGTTGCATAATTGACTAGTAAGATTTAAGTCTTTTATGCCATGTCCTCTTGACTGGCCAAAGAGAAATCACTAGGAAACTGCCTAGTGTTTCCAACTCATGTGCATACTATATCATGTTTCATGAGATTTTCTTTGAGATTATATTTTTTGTGTCTTTGGTTTCAACAGTTGGCTGGGATGTGTCTACACTACAAGGCAGATAGATTTTCACACAACCTGCCACATGTAGCAGCTTTGAATCCTGGAAAATATACACAAAAGTCATTTGAGCATGGGTGAAAATAGGCTTGCCCTTGACCACATGGAAGAAGTTTATCTTTTTTATAGTTCTTACCAGAGGACAGTGGAAGATGTAAGTCTCTAGAAGAAATCCATCATCTTTATGGATTGTGGATGACCAGACAGAATTCAGGGAAACTCCAACTTCTAGGAAGTTTAAAAGATTATTATAGTCAGATAGTTCCCAGATTCTGTGAATAAACTCTGGAAAATCTCTGGCATGTACTATGCCCAAATGAGGCCGACCCCGAACAGCAGTGCCAAATATCGAAAGATAGGATTGAGATTTGAGTTACCACTCATGAAAAAGTAGTTTGCAACATAACTTCAACCACATTTATTGTGTCATAATAAAAAATATTAGACTTTTCTTAAGTCTATAAGGCAAGATAATTAACAAATAAAGGACAAAGAAGTTATGATTTATTTTTAAGGGAAAAAATTCTAACCCTAGAGAGGTGGAAACAGGCAGGAGGTTTAGGGCTTCCTGGCTGAGAAGATTAATTGGAGGATTTAGTTTTGAGGCAGTGAAGGACTTTGCCTCAAAAGCTAAGGTAGGTGTGATTGAAGGAGACACCTGATGTCAGCTTCTGGCACATGCACCTGCAAACTCATGTACATACATACACACAGATATGTACAGCACACACACACACACACACACACACACATACACACAAACAGAGAGAGAGAGAGAGAGAGAGAGAGAGAGAGAGAGAGAGAAACCAAGATTAAGCAGTCTTTTTCTTCTTCTTTTGTTGTGTTCTTTATTTTAAAAAAATATCCAATATTTATCTCTACTCCTTCCACATCTCTTTCTTCTCTGTTGTCTTTCCATACACAAGACTCCCTTTGTGTCTTTTAAATGTTCATGTCACGTGTGACCTTTTGCCCACTCCTATTTGTCTCTTATGATCTCCCAGCTAACTCCCTTATTTACACACACACACAGAAGCATTCGATGTCAGAATCTGAGTATGAGAGAGAACATAAGATTCTGTCTTCCAAAGAGTGGCCCACTTCACTTATTGTATCATTTTCCAGTTCCATCCATCTTCTCGCAATTACCAGCGTTTTATTTTTCTTAACACTAAACAAAATCCTGTTGTTTACTTTGCCATATTTGCATGTCCTAGTGGTTTGCATCTTATCTCGGCTTGATCCCTTTCCTGGCAGTTGGGAAAAAAACATCAATAAACACGGATGTGTGGGCATCTCTGTGTACAATATAGAGTCCTTTGAGTGTGTGGCTAGAGGAGGAATAGCTGGCACTTATGGTAGGTTCTATTTTTACTTTTTGGAGCAACATCCAGAGTGATTTCTGCAGTGGTTACACTACTTGACATCCTCTGGAGTAGTGGGAGAAGACAACCAACCAACAACAAATTTTGTTTCAAAAATGCCACAATGAAGCCTAACTCTTTATATTCTAAAATTTAAAATTAAGCTAAAACCAGCAAGTACTCAAAGGAAGCTATAGCTATAACAAAAAGTGACAGAGTTGACAATGGTGTTGATCATCACAGCAGTAGTACTGAGATGACACAGTTGACAATGGCGTTGAGCATAAGGACAATGGCAGTGAGATGACACAGTTGACTGTGGCATTGAGCTTAAGGACAGTGGCAGTAAGTGAGATGACAGAGCAAGGCACAGTACTCATGCACAGGCAGAGAGAAAATGATTACTCTGAAAAACAGAAAAGGTTTAAAGCAAATATATTATCAAGAAACAGTGGGACAATGCTTAGTAAACTAATAGGTATGTGTTTGGATTTGAACAAGGGACAAGAAGATGGGTTGGAAAATGCTTACATATGCAATTGGCAGAGTTTCGCCCAAATTTAACAAGGTATACCTAAGAGTTTCAGATTTAAGAAACTCTTCCTGCTCCGAATCTGTGAGTCTTACTCCTAAGAATTTACTCCAAAGCTGTGTCTCCAACAACGTGAAACTACATACTCACAAGGCCATTCATCTACTATTAATTAATTACTTGCATTATCAATAGGTCAACTCTTATGGATAGACCTTTAATATTAACACACCAGATATTGTTTTACAAATATGATTAGTTTTTTTACCCACAGACAGCAAACCTCTTTAAAGGACCATGGGCGTTCTGCCACACAGAGGTTCTGTTGCAACTACTTAACTTTGTGGTTGTACCACAAAAATTATCTATAAAGGATATGTAAACAAATGGCTATGAAACAGTAAAACTTTATTTAAAAATGAATGATGGTTCAAAGTTTGCAGGTTATAATTTGCAACTCCATTGTTTACTGAGTGGAAGACTATATATTAGAAAAATTGAGGAGAATCTCAATAACTTCAGAGTTATTTTCTGAAGCAGATAAAAAATTTCAAATCTAGTTCCATTTGAGCATCAAAATGGATAATCATGGTAGTGGATAATCTCTTGAATAAGATACATATATTCATGAAATCATAAATAATGAGTAAATATGTGAATACATGGTAAGAAAAGGTGAACTTCTATTACAATAGGTCACCAGCAAGAGAAAACAGAAGTAACTAACGGCTTTAGGAGCATCACTATTTCCATGTCTTGGCTGTTATGAATGGTACACAGACAATTTCAAAAAATAGCCCAACATGGTGGAACACACTTTTGATCCCCGTGCTTGAAAGACAGGTAAGAGGATTATAAATTTGAGACCAGCCTGAGTAGATGGAACAGGCCTAGTCTGGACTCCAGAGCAAGAGCCTGTATCAATCAGTAAACGACAATCAAACAAATAAATGAATGCATAAATATTATAAAAGTAGAAAGAAAGAAGAGTCACCATTTGTGACTGTGTTAGTATCACTTGATTCAGGCAAAATTACCAATGGATGCTAAGATTGGAGGGGGAAAGTTACCTGAGAGACATAGACTCAAAGTATCATCTCATGAACTCAGCCACAAAGACTGCTGCCTCCACAGTATTCCATTTTTAACCATTTATATGTGTGTGACCAGTGTTAACACAAACAACCTGCTATCTTATGCTTTCCGACATGAGTTCTGTGATATCTCCATACAGAATGCAAAACCTCAACCTACTGATAGAAATCAAACAAACTTAACTAAAGGGATCTCTAAAACAGTTGACTTGAACCCTTCAAAAGGCCAATGTTACACTGAAGTAAATGAGAAGCTTCCAGATCAAAGAGACATGTCTTAGTTAGGGTTTTACCTCTGTGAAGACACCATGACCAATGCAAGTCTTATAAAGGACATTTAATTGGGACTGGCTTACAGGTTCAGGGGTTCAGTCCATTATCATCAGGGCAGGAGCATGGCAGCATCCAGGCAGGCATGGTGCAGGAGGAGCTGAGAGTTCTGCATCTTCATCTGAAGGCTGCTAGCAGAACACTGACTTCCAGGCAGCTAGGATGAGGGTCTTATAGCCCACACCCACAGTGACACACCTACTCCAAAAGGGCCACACCTTCTAATCGTCCCACTCCCTAAGCCAAGCATATACAAACCATCACAGAAACTAAAAACAATTTATGAGCCCGGGTTAGTAGTGGACCAAAGATTAAGGCAGTAGTAAAGGGCATTATTGGAACATTTTGCAAAATTGGAGATAATTATATCTGATTTTTCCTCCTAAAAATTTTTTGTTTATTTTAATTTTCTGTATGTGTTCTATCTGCATGTATAGATGTGTTTTACATGTATATTTGGTATCCAATGAGTCAGAAAAGCGTGTAGGATCTCCCAAATTGGAGTTACCAACACCTGTGAACCTCCATGTGGGTGCTGGGAACCAAACCCAGATCCTATAAAAGTGTAGCAAGCGCTCTTGATGCCAAACCGTCTATTTTCCCAGCCCAACACTTGACTATTCTTGCTTTTAGGGGCGTAATATTTAAGTTTTTCAGGATGAAAGACTACAAATTTTCAGTTTACTATAAAATGGATTGGAAATATCTAATATAGTCTTTGTAGAGAGGCAAAACTTTAATATTTATGCTATACAGCATAGACAATTTGGAAATTTAGATAAACATTGTGCTTTTCCCCAGACACTTCTCTCATTTGCTTTTGATTTTTTTTCAGAATGGAAATTGAGACATCAAACACCTCCTACCCCTGTCACAGCAAGAGGTTCTCTGAGAACCTGCCCACTTCTCAAAGACAAATCTACTTGTGATTTTTGATGATCTTATACCAGTTGTATTTGAAGCTGGAACAGACTAGTCATCAAGTTTAGACATCACAGAGTTAAAAGGACACTGCTAATTTTACTTACACAATTGTCTTGCATTCTGCTCATTGCCCTGCAGACAGCTTTGTGCTTCTTAAGGGCTAGTGTCTCAGTCACTATTCTATTGCTGTGAAGCGACACCATGACCCAGGCAACATATAAAAGAAAGCATTTAATTTGGGGATAATGGTTCCAAAGAGTAGCAGAGTCCATAAGCATCATGGTGAGAAGCATGCCTGTAGTCAGGCAGGCATGAATCTGGAACAGTAGCTGAGAACTCACACATTAAGATGGTAACCACAAGGCAGAGACACAGAGAGACGGGGGGGGGGGGGGCGGCAAGAGCAAGCCAGCTGGAATGCTATGGGCTTTTGAAACCCCCCAGTGATGCACCTCCTTAAATCGGCCACACATCCTGGTCCTTCCCAAATATTTCCAACAATTGGGGAACAAGCATTCAAATATATGAGAATCATCCTCATTCAAACAAACACAACTAGATATATACAACTATTTACAAATACCACATTTTAAAACTCCATTTTTCCATAGAGCAGCACCTCATTGATTCAATGACTTCACTGGTGTAAAGAGTGCCACAATGAACTGGGCGTGCATGAATCTCTAATGTATATGCCTTTGATGCACTCAAGAGTAGTAGAGTTGGATTGTGTAGTAATTCGTCTCTTAGGTTTTAAAAGACTTTCATGCTGCTCTCCGTGGACTAGCTTACACTGCTGTCAACAGTGTACTGGGGCTCCCTTTCCCCTGTTCCTCAACAATGGCTGCTGATTGTTTCCTTGCTGACAGTTTTTGCCGCTGAGATGAAAGAGAACTTCAGGTATAATTCTGATCTGTATTTCCTTGATGGCTAAGGATGTTCCTTATGTACCTATTGGCCATTTATAATTCTGCATTTCAAATTGTTCAGTTCAATTGCCTGTTCTCGGTTGAATTATTTGTCTTTTGATGATTATGTTTTTGAGCTCACATAGTCTAAATATTAAACCATTGCACTGATTCCTTTTGTTTGAGATCAAATGAATTTTTTTGGACAAATATAATTTTAACAACTTTTAAATCAATATTTTACATTGGTACCACTTATGTTTTGGGTTCTGTAATCAGAAATAAGTCTTTCACACATTGTTTATAGTTGGAATTACAACTATGTGTATTATTCTCTGACATCATATAGCAGGATGAGACATGGGAAGAAACAGTATATACCATGTAATTTACTAAACAGAGAGGTAAAAAGATCTATCATCTATCTATCTATCTATCTATCTATCTATCTATCTATCTATCTATCTATCTATCTTTCTATCTATGCATCTACCCACCCACCCATTCATCCATCTATGTATCTATCTACTCACTCATCCATCTCCTATCTATTTGTCACCTATCTATCTATCTATCTATCTATCTATCTATCTATCTATCTATCTATCTATCTATCTATCTCAACAATTGTTCAAATAATCTAACATTTGCTTTGCTTCATATTTCAACATGAATTTCATTGACTTCTGCATTTTTATATGTGTATGCACCCATGAGTGTAGGTGCCTCTATAGGTTAGAAGATGATGTTAGATACCCTGGAGCTAGAATTACAGTGGTTGTGAGCTGCCCCTGCGGGTAATTACTGAGGAAACCAATCTGGGTCTGCTAGAAGAGCAGCACTCTCTACCCCTGAGCTGTCTGTTCAGCCCTGTGTAATAGCAGTTTTTGTAAAATCAGTCACATAGTGCTGATATGTGTACAGAGGCAAAGTTTCCTTTCAAGACATATAGCTCACATTCACCCTCATGTTTCAGAATTAACAACTGAAACACACTACATAAAGCTACAGGCTTGGATTAAAATGCCCAGCTCTGTTAGAACTCCGTGTTCTTCTCTCACACAGCAGTTTTCAACCTTGAGATCAGTTTATGTCCCCGCTTTCCTCCCTCTTCCAGATCTGCTCAGTATTCCACACTGATTCAGAAGCATTTGGTAGGGAAGGTATCATCTCGTTCTTTACTGACTTAACTAGAAAAGCACTATTGCTTACATGACTAGAGAATGTGGGACATTAGAGACAGGGTTGCCCTCAGTAATTACATTTCCTTTCAGATTAACAACCCGTGACATAGAGACATCAGATGATATCTGTTATCACCCAGTTTAGTAAGGCTTAGTCATGTGCCGTGGTGTGCAGCTGAATTCCCTGCCCTAACGTGACTGAGGCAGGAGGATTTGAGGACTTCCTGAGCTCATCTCACACCCCTATATCCCCCTCCTCAAAAAAGCACAAATGAATTCAGGCTCTCCTACTTCCTACCTGCCTGTCTGTGTCAGTCACACTTTGTGTCGCTGGGATGAAATGAACAAGGAATGGGGAAGAAAGCTTTATTGCAGCTCACAGTGCTATTGGAGTCAATCTTCATGTCAAGGCTGCTGTTCCCATGCCTGTGGTGAGGCAGAGCATCAGGGCCCTGAAAGCACAGTGAAAGCATGCACAGCGGCTGCTTGTCTCATGACAACCAAAAGAGCAAGCAGACAGGAACATGATTGGAGAGTATA
>CM052706.1:103870909-103890909 GCA_028551405.1 Uromys caudimaculatus | reverse complement strand
TGGCCTCTCAATAACCAGAGCCTTTATTTAACAACAACAACAACAACAACAACAACAACAACAACAACAACAACCCCCATACGAGATTGGTGACAGTGGTGCTGGGGAGGGACAGACAGCAGATAATAGAATGGAGAAACAAAGTCTCCATTCCTCTTTTGCCCCCTGCAGGCTGTGACCACTCGTGCAGCAGGCAGATAGTATTTCGGGCTCTTTACACCTTCCCTTAATCTCTGCTTGACTGAGTACCCAGGTTTCTTGGCCTGTCACAGCAAGCAGTTTCCTAGGAAAGCCTTTATCAGTTCGGTTAGCCCTTCTGGAATGTGGAGGGAAGGCTGTATTCCCCCCCCCCCCCCCCGGGGGGGGGACCTGGCAGACCCTCATGGCATAGATTGGCTTTTAGGACAGTGATCAGGGTTGAGAGAGTCAAAGCCTGTTGTGGTTTATTTTCCTGGTGAGAACAGAGCCCCCAGGAAATGGGGCATCTACATTTTCTTGAGGATGAAAAAAAAAGTTGGAAGTGGTTCCATTCGTCTGAGCTGTGCAAGCCAAACGCATCTACTATAACCTACCCTTTCACTTCTGGGAAATTAAGATACAATTCAGACGACATAAACTTCACCTCTTACGTTGTACTGTCCAGTCTTTTCTTTTCTCTTCTTTTCTTTCTTTCTTTTTTCCTTTTTCTTTCTTTCTTTTTCTTGCTCATGTAATAGTTATTACATTTTGTATCCACAATCAATAGGCAATTTGAGGACATTTTTGTCAATGTTATTTGCTGTCCAATTAGAAACTTCTCTCTTTCTGCCCCTTCCTCTGCCTCCCTCCCTGTATGTGTGCAGGGGTGGTATTGTTTAGATGTGCCTGTCCATGTGTTGGTGTGTAGAGGTCAGAGATGGAAAGAGATTGTCTTCCTCTACAGTGCTCCACATTACTTTTTGGGGGACAGGGTCTCTCACTGACCTGAAGCTCAGCATTTTGCTTAGACTGGCAGACTAGGCTCTAACTGGATGCTGGGGATCTGAACTTAGGTCCTTATGATTTGTAAGAGGCAGTTTTACCCACTGAGTCCTCTCCCAGTCCTAAAATGTTCTGTCTCCCCAGACAGACTTAAAACTTCTGGAACTTTGACAGGCATATGACCACCTGGAGGTTCAATTAAAACTCCAGTTCCCTAGCTCTTAGGTGTAGCTGGGGAGTCTGTGTTTTTAACAGTCTCTAGTAATGTTGGATGTGCTTCTTGATACTGTAACACTAAAGGCAAGAAGATGCCTGGCAAGAAAAATAATTATAGAAAAATGAATTGATCCTAGCATTCCTCACATAGCTATTTGCAATTTTACTGTGAAGCTGGGCCAGGTGGTCCACACCCATAGTCTTAGCTACATAGGAGGTTTCAAGTTTGAGGTCAGTCTGGTAGCACAAGGAGGCCTTGTCATTGAATTGAGTTCTAACAGCTTTAATGCTATTTAGTAACATTATCTATTGGCTAAATTAAGTGAGTTAGTAACTGCATGTCTTTTCAAGAATTAGATGGTCTCATTAACAAAGCATTTTTACTTTACAATCTCTACTCTGACTTATTTCTTTGTCTTTAGGAAAATGTTTTGCTTTAAACACTTATTTTGTTATCAGCAGTGAGATTAAATGAAATAAGAATTCCAAGTTCTCTGAACACTTTCTATAATGTCTTCAAACATGATTTACTGTTTAAATCACGGATTTCTTTAAATACTATTATATATAATAATTTGTATACAATAATACATTCAATAATTATATATTTAGAGGTCTCTAAATATAATATTTAGAGCAAAATTACTTTTCTCCTTCAGTCTAGGAATTTCAGACCACTCTTCATGTGGACAGGTAAGGAACAGATGCAGAAAGACACTGTAGTGGGCTTCACTTCACGATGGGCACCATTTGTTGAGTCATGTTGAAGGTGAACCATACACCAGAATTAAAGCTTTTCTTTTCCAAATCTATTATTTCCCCAAAAGTCCACTATGTCCTCTGTCAAAGTTTTAAGATTTTTACAGTTGAATGAAAATATAACTGGAAAAGTTTAACTAGTAAACACTAGTTGTTCCGTATAGAAGACACAGGAGAAAATGCTGAAGAAAATTTGATCCCTTTGGTAGAGACTTTTAAGCTTGTGAAGGGGTGACTTTTGCTTTTTGTTTTCTTCTTTTTTTTTCCACGTTCGGATGTGTACTGGTGGAGTTATAGCAACCACTGTTGCATCTCAGGTACAGGATGTCTAGTTTCTCTGACCATTGAGATTTCCCTAATAAGATTCCAAAGATTTGTTATGGGCTGTTCCGGTGATACGAATTCACCCACTCTCACTAAGAAAGTTTCTCTCTTATTTCTCTTCTTAAAGAAGAGTAGTTTCAGAGCTTGACTACTGAGGATTGTAGGAAATTATCTTGTGGGTGACAACTGCACATTCTCAGGCTTTGGGAAGTAGGAGTGTCAATATTTTAATGATGGTGCTTTCAAAACAAAGATTCTCAGTTTCTTTGCTCTCTAACTTCCAATTAGAAATCAAACGCCATATTCTATTACAGTTATTTGAGTGATGAATCAAAGAAAGTCTCAAGCCCAGCCAAGGCCCCAGGAGTTCCTTTATTTAAAGGTGTGTCTCTAGTCTATAACTCTGAACATGAGGAGAATCTCAGATATGCACACATACATTAAAGTGTTTCCAAAGTAACAGAGACTAGGTGATTTAGTTCAATTGGTCATTGGGTTATAAACTATTGAATTGTTACTACTACTGTTCAGACTGTGAATAATGACATGGTAAGAAAAACTAATGCTATGGGCAATCGGATAATGTTAGTTTAAAGAAAAACTTATGGTAGCACAGCGGCACAGTGGCTCAGTAGTTAAGGTCACTTGCAACCTCCTGAGTTTGATCCCTGGGGTCTGATCTGGGGAGGGGAGAACTGACTCTGGAAAAATATCCTCTGACTTCCGTATGTGTGGTGTGCACCCCAATAAATAAATGTAAAAAGAAAACCCCATTGTAGCAAGCACACTGTAATAATATATTTTAAAATATTTTAAAATATTAGTAACTTGACAGGCTGGGGATAGATATCACTCCATGGTAAGATGCTTGTCAACATACCCACGGTTCCAGGATTTGATCAAAAGGACCACAGAACAAAACAAGAACATTATTTAAATTGCTAAAAAATTATAAGGGATTGCTGTATGTCAGGAACAAAGATGCCAGAGAGAATATAACATGGGTAAGGTCTGAGCTGTAAAGGAGGGAGAGCTGGAACTGAGATGTAGCTCGAATGAACCATGAATCTCAGAATATTGAGACGTTAGGGTAGGAAAACGATGCTCACTAGCACAGTCAGGACAAAAACCAGGAAGAAGACATTTCCTTGCCTGGAAATTTCAACCAGAGATCCCCAAGCCTTGGGCTCTTAGTATATTAACCCTAACCCTAAGCCATGAAGAAGGAATAGTGTCGTCCATGTTGACTGCTTAGGAGATTCATCCAAGAGCAAATCACTGAAAAAAGGCTCACTGCAGTCAGTGACCAAGAACACGGGGAAAGAGTTAACTAAGAGAGAGTGAGGTAGCAGCAGAATCCACTGCCTGGAAAGCTGAAAACAGCAGTGTTAGGGCCTTAGAAACTTAGGATAACAGCATAACCAGGGGAAAGGTGTAAAGTTGGTGTGTATAAAATATTGCAATATAAAAACAGAAAACCTTCTGAAATGAATGAAACCGAGAAAAGTGACAGATGGAACATCTACAAAATAAAAGTGCAGTTCCATTTTACAAAAATTTTATCAAAATTATTGACTTATTGCGTATGTCTGTATGTGGGAGGATACATCCATAGAAGAAGATAATCCAATTCTATTTTTAAAGTTGATTACAAGTGTGTGTATGTCCATGTGTGTGTGCATGTGTTACAAGTGTGCGTGCATGTGTGGTATATGCATGGCGATTGCACATGACTACAGGTGTGTGCTCCTGTTTGTGAATGTGGAGGACAGAGCAGGACTTTGAGTGTGTGTGTATGTACATGTGTGTGTGCATGTGTGTGCGCGCATGTGTGCGCACACATGTGTGTACACACGTGCATGTGTGGTATATGCATGGTGATTGCACATGACTACAGGCGTGTGCTCCTGTTTGTGAATGTGGAGGACAGAGCAGGACTTTGAGTGTGTTTTTCTATGGTTCTTTGCTTTGCTGCCTCTTACAGTGAGACAAGGCCTCTCTCTGACCCATCTGCTTCTCTTTCAGCTAGCCTGGATGGCTAGTAAGTTTCTGGAATCAGTTAGTCTCTACTTCCTGATGCTGGGCTTACAGGTTTTTGCAACCATACCTGGATTTTTTTCCCTTGGGTTCTGGGAATTTGAACTTGGATCCTCATTTTGCAGAACAAGCACTTTCATCTCTTCAAACCACAAAGGGATTTTTAATTCCATTTTCTATTTCCTATTAAGGAAACAAAAATACATAGGTAGTGTTTTGAATTCAATGAGAATCGTAATTATGCTATGCCCTTTGAAATAACATCAGTAACACTAATGACAAATCCTGAACTTTGGTTAAAGCAGGCAAATAGATCATCTATTTATGAAAAATATAATTCCATTTTTATTTTTGAGATAGAGTTTCACTAAGTTGTCCAGGCTAACATTGAAATCACCATGTAGTAAAAGTTGAACTCCTCCTCATGAGTGCTGAAATTATGGGTGTGTAGCACCATACATGGCTGAAAGTACAATTCTTAGAGAAAAAACTCAATGGAACAATTAAAAATTCAATTCAAATATAGAATAGTTGATACTATTACAAATGCAGAAATATATAGAAATACCAATGAATATCACCATTATTTAATGGTGAAAAGTTTACGTTCTAGAGCTGCATCTCAGGGGAAGAATGGGTGTGAAAATCAATGTTGGTTTTGGTTTCTTGGTTTCATTTAGGGATCAGCATCTCCCTAGCCATTCACAGTCCAGGAGGGTCTCACCCTTGACCTAATGGAGAGGGTTTGCATGACAGACACACCTGTTTTGTTTCAAAATGTCCAGTGGCTTGAGGTAATCAATAACCACAGGGAAACAGCGATTGTCATGGACATGTCTTTAGGATGCCAGCCTTGTGCGATGAATGGTCCTCAGATGCACGTGGCTGTCCGTAGCACTCACTCTAGTTACAGTGCTGGTGATGTCTAAGGAAATGGCACATCATTTTTCTACACACAGTTATGTTCCCTGGGTTGTCAGAAGTAACTACCCAGGGCAATTTGTCTTTTAGAGAGTAAAAATCATTAAAAAAGGACATTTTATTGAGTCCACTCTTCTTTTTTTCCCTTCTCTGTCTCACTAAAATGGTAGCTATAATAGGATCTAATGAGTTAAATTACCATTTGTGATTGCTGTTTGTTTAGGAGTGTTCTGCTGGTTTCAATGCAAGGAGACATCTTCATCTTTACACCGTGTTTCAATTAAAGTCTGGGATTTAAAATTTGGTATGCTTCTCAAGATTCTAAGCCACTGGAGTTGACTGAATCACAGTCCTTATACCAACAAGTGTTATAGCTATCCTACAGCACGTGGCTGTGACATGACTGGCTTCCCTTTCAGCTAATTGAGGCTTTAGGAAGAGAAGAAAAAAAAATACTAAGAAGAATTGTATACAATGCAATGTAAGTTTCTGTTTCTACAGACAACTGATCCAAAATATTTACATCTATCTGGAGATCTCACATTTTTGGGATACCTATTCTGTAGTAAGTCCTTTTCTAGTTGTACAAATGTGTTGGCTATTTTTAATGTTTGTTTTACAAATAATGATGGAGAAATTTATAGATGTTAGCCATGAGCAGGAAGTTACAAAACTAGCAAGTTTTCCCGCAAGCCCAACCCAGTGCATTTCAGAAGTGCATGTGACACACACACACAGAAAATTCCTCTACCTTCTCAGCATCCCACGTAATCACTCTTGTACCCACATAAAGGGCTCAGCACAACATCGTCCCTCCCTTATGCTTCCTTCTTCTTGCCATAGATAATATAGAGAGTCACACACTGGCTCTGATGTGCGCAGCTAAGATCCTTGTGCTGTGCTCATTATATACAGAAGAAGACAGGAGAAAACTGTCATGAATCTGCATGCACTGGGCATCTTTGACTACCGCTTTCAATTTCTAAAGTGTTCTCTGTCTTTGCCAGTGAGAGTCAACCTAGATACTCCAGACCTTTAATTGACTTCTGAATCTATTTACTCATCTCTATTGACTTGATATGGTTACACCCAGTAACGAGAATTTATTAATTAATTGTGGACTTTTTAATTAGCTAATTAATCCCAAGCTCTGCCCACCTTCCCAGCTCCCCTTCACTAGACCCTCTCCCATCCGCTTTCCTCTGCTCCTCTGAGAAGGTGGAGCTCCTCTGGTTATCTTGCCACCTTGGTGCATCAAGTCTCTGCCAGATTAGGCACATCCTCTCCCATTGAGGTCAGTCTCAGAAACTGAGCCATCAACCAAATAACACACATAGACTGGAATGAGGCTCCCATGCACATATGCAGCAGATGTGCAGCTCAATCTTCATGTGGGCACTCCAACAACTGGAGCGGAGGCTCTCCCTAAAGCTGTAGCCTAACTTTGGTATTGTGGACTTTTCTATGCTTCATAGATATTAAGCCATTCAAACTGGAATAAAAACCGGGAGGTGTGAACATTCCAAACTCTTATTTTACTGATAAGGAAAGAATCGAAAGGGGTTGATGGATGTTCCTTGCTGCTGTCACAGCTTTCATGAGAAGGAATGGGATAAAGGAAGGGACCAAAGGCTCCCTCATCAGTTCAATCAGCAGTGAAATGATGGATTGAAAGATTGCCAGTCTTTCTCACCAAGGAAGGTGTGTGTACCACAATAAGTGTTCCATAGGTGACTTGCAAATTTAACCAAAGACCCTTTAAAGAATACAGACATTGTGTATAAATATACATATATAATTTAAATAAAATTTTCTAATCGTAGGGGGGGATGCTCCCTCCAATAGCCAAAGATCACCTAACAAATGCTCCTAAACTAGGCATGAGAAGCCCTCTTTTGAGGCAGGGTTGCCGAAGAACCTCCCAAAACACACAGGCTATGTGTGCTCCTATTGCCCTTATTTGCCACTCTTGCCTGCAGATGGAAGATAAGTCCCAATTGCTGAGGACACATGCACTTCCGACACAGGGTTCAGAGGCCCTTGAGCGGAATCTGACCTGAACCCCTCCTCCTTGAAGGCTAGCTCTCATGGTCCCAGAAGTAACCACACAAGTTTCCAAAGAAGAGAGGCAGCCAGCAGTCCTCCCCATCTATGACGCTGATGAACCACAACAATGAAGAGCATGACATGATAGCCCTAACTTGCAATAGTGCCATTCTTGCCTTGGAGGCAATCTACAGCCATCTACTTCACTAAGAGGGAAATCATGCCTGGTCCTGGGAAAGCCAGTTACCTGTTAGTGAAGTCATTGATCTCAGGGGAGAAGCTACAGCCTCCATTTTACTAAGCCAGCATAATCCCTAACTACAGTCTAATTATTTGTCCTTACCCTTACAGATAAGTGTAGTTCTCACACTCATCAAGAAAATTTCTCTTTACAAAACATAGACCATTGCAAAAACCCACAATCAATAAAATTACAGAACTGTGAAGCCCAGTTCCAATGGATACATGTACAAAGCACTCCTATATAAGGTTCAGAGAACATTGCATAAGAGGGTCGAGGAGTTTGCTGTGAGACTGTTTCTCTTAGTCATGTCAAAAGCTACACTCAAAGTCTTAGCAGCATGACTTTCCAAACATGCACTGAACAAGGACAGCAATAGACATGCCAAAGTGGACTGGGAAAGGTCATGAGGTCTCAACCCTAAACAAAAACCTACAGGTACCCGAAGAACAGCAAGCATGGGAGAGATAGCCTTCCCCAGGGAAGAGCACACCCATTGGTTATTCAATATCAAATGGTCAGCCTTGAAAACACGCTTACAAGTAACATTTACACAGGCTGAGCAGGTTATGTCTAGATATATACATATGTGCATTCAATAACAATAAATCAAAGAGGCTATGTATTCGAAAGACAGCAAGGATGGGTATTTGGGAGGGATTGTGAGGAATGGAGAAATAAAGTATACTGTAATCCTAAAATCAAAGGTTACAGACATAAAACTCACCTTTTCTAAAATGTATACAAAATTCCTCCCATGCCAGCACACAGTTCGGATTAGAGACACTGACTAGAATGAGGGGCTGAGGTCCTGGAGTGATAGCTCAACTGCTGAGTACTCACACTGCCTCTGAGAGGACCAGAGTTTCATTCCCAGCTTCTGCATAGGATAGCTAGAACTTAAGCTCCAAGGAACCTTTTGCCCTCTTCTGGCCTTCACAGGCACCTACACCTACATGGTACATACCCACCCCCCTAAAATTAAAAATAAAATGAATCTTTAAAAAACAATAACAACAGCATGAAACTAGAGTTCATTGTAGAATTTGCATAATTTATTTTTAAAATTTTTATTCTCTCTATATATATATATCAGTCATATTTTTTCTTTCTCCTAACTCCTGCCAGTTTCTCCCCACCCAATGTCATGTCTTTTCTCTTGATCTCAAAATGAACAAACAGAACAAACGAAAAATAAACTAAAAAAAACATGAGACAAAACACAACTCAAAAAACCAAAACTGAATTTGCTCACTTTAAAAATCATGTGTGTAGTATTTACCCAGAGGTATGTACTGCAGGAATTCAATTGAGTCGATGGTCATGTTAAGATTGATTGCCTATTCAGGGCAAATTTTATGCTTCCATTATAGAAGCTCTGACTTGAGTGCAGGAAGCATCTTGTCCTGACTGACATGATCAATACAAACAAAACTCTCACGCTGAACGGGGAGAGGCTCTTCCTGGGACTGGCTGACAAAATGAATGTTTAAATGATCAGGATTACTATAGGAATTGGAAATGAGCTGATTTCTAAGGGTGGCTTAGAAATTCTTTCAGGGAGTTCAACTTCTACAAATAAAACTCTCCCCTGTTCCTGCAATATTAGCATTCTTAAAGCAGACCTTTGCAAGGAGCAGACCGAAGAGCAGCAGGCAGTTGTGCAGATCTAGCCCTTGGGTGGGGTGAAAATTCCTGCACTTACTTATGCCAAGAGACCTTCTCCTGTACTTCCTGCTTACTTTCAGAGCTAGTCACTTCTCCAAGATGAAAGAGTAACTAATTTATTTCAATGGTTGTTTAAATTATTTTCACTCATCAGGTACTGTAATTGAAGTCCATGAGCTCCCCATCTCATTAACTCTTAGTAGCTGTAATCTGTAGCCTCAAGAAACTGTAGTTTAGATTTTATGTCATATCTGTTGAAATGACTTTTGTGCTTACATTTATATAGACATGGATCATATGTAAGTTAGGAACACATAAAAAGAGCATATGCATAAAATTAGGTTTTTTACCAGATCATGAACACTTCACATTCAAGAAGTGACTCTCCTGAGTTCATTTTAACTGGGAATCTTCGATGGCCCTATTTTGTACACAGTGTTGTCCTAAATGGCAAACAGAATATTGGTTTTAAGATTTATTTATTTACTTATTGCTATTATTATTATGTGTGTGTGCTTGCTCTCTCTCTCTCTCTCTCTCTCTCTCTCTGTGTGTGTGTGTCTCTGTGTGTGTGTGTCTGTGTGTGTGTCTGTGTACATGTGTGCAGATGTGTGCAGATGCCGGTGAAGACCGTAGAGGGCATTAGACATCCCCGAAACTGGAGTTGCAGGTTGTCATGATCTGCCTGATGTGGGCACTAGGAAGCAAACTCATGCCCTCTGTAAGAACAGCAAGTACTCTTAACCCCTGAGTGATTTCCCCAGCTCCTACTACAGGTTTGGTTTGGTTTTTTAATTCTAGTTATGCAATTGATTGGTGTGATGCAATTAAACTGACTTCATAATTATATGTTTTTAGAACACTGCTTAAAGAACCCAATTCATTGCCGTTCCTTATGGACTCCCTACATTCTCTGATATACACACAAATGCAAATTTATTTATTTCTTATGTGTGAAGAGAATATTTAATACTATTTCTGGGATTTAATCTTGAACTTTTTACCCCCACTGAGCCCATGGAGGCTATTGCTTTTAATGTTCCCACAGGCACCGCTGATTAAAGCCATGTCACAGCAACAATTGACACCCGACAGAGCTTTAGCACAGAGGCTTAATATATGAGACACGTGCACTTTCGGGCTTGTTAAAATAGGAGAGACGGGCTGATCACTAGGAGAAGCCTGCTTTCTCAGCAGTCATCAGTTGCCCGTAGTTCTCAGTCCAGGGGTGAGACCCCATGGACCTTCTCCTCTGTACATTAGCATGTCTACTGATGTTGACCTTGTTCTGATCTTGTTTATGTAACCATTTCCAGGAGAGACTGTTTCACACCAGACTGCATTGCATGCTGGTTCTTATAATCTTTCTGCCCCCTCTTCTATAATGTTTCCTGAACAGATGCAGGAGTTGTGATATATCCATGAGACACCCCGTGATCTGTTGGTCTTTGATGACGTCCAGGCGTGGTTGTCTGTAATAATCTCCATTTACTGTAGAGAGGTGCTTCTTTGACGATGGGTGATGGGTACATTTATCTGTGGGTAGAGAGATGAGGTTTAGAATGTAGTAAGGGATTTTGCTGGTCTAGCAAAATAGTGATTCTTTCTAAGATCCGTGACCTCACTTACTCTGTGAAGTTGACGAGGTTTCTAGTCCCAGGCATGGGAACAGACCTTCCTTCCTGTCGAGTGGGTCTTAAGGTAAATTTGGCAGCTGTTGGTTACCACGGACTTGGGAATGCCGCTTATTACACCTTTATGCATATCTCGTCATGCTGCTCACTGTTGGGCTTCATAGGTGCTGCAACTGAACAGAGCTTGCTTCCCTCTGTTGGCAGCGTGCACAGCATTGTCAAGTATGATGAAGGCTAGACTGCAGGAAGGAGGCTTTTAGTTGGATTTTGCTAGAATCATCCAAGTCCTATAACCTAAGTGTGAGATGTCTTCAGCAATAGAGTCTTACCCTCAAACTCTGGGAACCAACCATCAATAATAGTCTAGACTGTTGCGAGCCACATGGACTCCCTTTACTAACACTTCAAAAGGAAATTTCTCATGCCTGCTACTTGTTGTTTTCTTTTTTTGTCTGTGGTTCTTTTGGGGACCATTGCCATATGTGTGTGTAGATAAATATATATTTATATATCTTATGTATAATTTCTACTAAATATAAAATAATTTGGTTCCTTGAGGCTTTATCAAACATTGGTGTTATTTGCCCTGTTTCCTCTCTTCTTCTGTGTTGACCTCTCTCCTCCCCACTTGGAGCCCTACCCCACTTGGAGTCCTGCCTCACTTTTTCATTTCCCATTTTATATTACCTGTATCTTGCTGTTTTCCTTCCATGAGAGCCCTCCACTCCCACCATAGTCTCTTTATACTTTCCTGGGTTTTGTGGTTATTCTATGTTGTTGACTCATATTTGAAGATTTAGAGGTAAGAATCACAGATGAGAGAACAGGTAACATTTTATCTGGGTCTGGGCTACCTTACTCACTGTGAGCTTTTCTAGGTCCATCTATTTACCTGCAAATTTCATGATTGCAATTTTTTTCCCTGCTAAATAGTATTCCATTGATATATAAACCACGTTGCCATTTCATTCACCTGGCCCTGTCATTTGTTGTTTAGTGCAATGTTAAGCTCTGAAATCATATATAACAAAACAGACCCCGCAGGATTCATATATTTGTGTGTGCGTGCATGTGTGTGTGTGTGTGTGTGTGTGTGTGTGTGTGTGTGTGTGTGTAATGATCAAAGAAAAAGCCATCAGTCTGAGAGTTGTGGGGCATAGAGGGGTGGGAGGGAGAGCACCTGCAAAGCGTTGGATGGGTGAGAGGGAAGGGAAAATGATATAATGTTCTTTAAATTCAAAATTTAGTTTTAAAATAGGAGAAACATATATCCTGGAATTATGAAATATGATGCCCATTGTGCTGTAGCTATGAGGAGACATGAAAGGACAAAGGGCAACACCACCCTTACAGTCTGGGGCGGGCCTAAATGTCTTTCTCTTTATATTTTCTAGCTGACTTTGAAGCATTGTTGGCCCTTTGCTTTATTTCCATTAACTTGTTTGGTCCTCATGGGAAATCAGTCTGATTTTCACTTGGAAGCGAGGAAAGGAGGAAAGGGAAGTTCAGAATGCCGGAAGCCCTCCTTCAGCTCATCTTACTGCTTTTTACACAGAGCTTATTATTTTACACATTTTTCTATAAAGTTTCTTTAAAAGCCTACATAAATTTTAAAAATTAGAATTATTTTTAAGGTTAGATTTCTTTGTCTTATTTTATGCCTATGGGTGTTTTGCGCGTATGTAACACATGCATTCCTCGTGACTGTGGAAGTCAGAAGATGGTGTTGCATCCTTCAGAACTGGAGCTAGGGATTGCCATGAGCCACCGTGTGGGTGCTGAGAACTGAATACAGGTCCTCTTCAAGAGCAACAAGCAATCATGTATCCTTTGACATGATTCTCTGTAGTTAATGTACAACAGCAACAGAAGTAATAGTAGCTAACACTTAGTATTTCTTCTGTGCCTAGTATAGTTCTAATAAGTTTATTACATATATGAACCTATTCAATTCTCCCAGCACTTCTCAGAGGAATTTATCATCACCTGCATTTTGAGATGAAGATATGTGTGTGGGAATTAAGAAATTTGCTAAAGTATCCAGCTAATGCTGATCTCATGCAGGGTGCCTCCACCATTAAGACTGCTTTGATTAAAACCCAATATACTTGACCAATAATAGATTATTTCGCTGTTTAATGATTGTTGGAAATGTGTCTTTTGAAAAGACAGATGAGAAACTTTTGCTGCTTTGGTTAAAGGAGTTTTAGTTTGAACTGTGAGTCGTGTAATGTTTGAGAGAGCTCTGCACATTAGAACAATGCTAGGGAGAGGGAAGATAGCAAGTCACTGGTAAAGTGACAGGGGAGAGACTGTGAAATAGGAGGTGGGGATGGAAAGACAGTGTGGCAACATTAGGAAAGAAATGTTAGGACAACGTGGCCATTGTAAGAAAGCAAGCTTCACTCACCCCACAAGAACCTGCACTATTGCCCTGGGTGCAGCTTCTTGTGGCAAGCTCCGATCCTCCCTTAGGAGCTCACTAGAAACCCTGCGTGCCAGGTCCTGCCTTACATCTCCTAAATCAGAAACTCCAAAAGACTCATGTCACCCATCTCAGAGTGAATTACACACAACCCCGAATAGCTGCTTGTCTCGTCATAGTCCTGCCCTCCCTCCTGTCTTGTGGGTCTTTCCTATTGCATCTATGGTTATTGACAGTTGCTAAGATAACACTGGAAGTGTGCCCCTGCAGTGGTGGAGAAGTTCTGCATCTGCTCTGTCCATATGACAGTCCTCAGTGGTGTGGAGGACGTGGAATATGACAATAAAAGTGAGAAGTGAGTTGTTTAATCTTCATCAGTGTCCATTGTTTTATGGGGTTGGACCAGCACATTGATTAGTTTCTTGAAGCACCAGCAGAGGAAACATGACTAAGGATTGCACTGTGTTCCAGGCGCTAGCTTAAGCATTTTGTACATGCAAACTCTTTAATACCCAATAGCAACCCTATGAAGTAAGCTTCTTGTTTTTCTCCATGTTATGGATAGGGAAAAAATGTGTAAAACTTATGAAGTAACTTTGATGCCAGGGTACATATCTTTTTGTACTTTGGGGTAAATAGGTGATTTTTATACTTGCTTTCAAACTCATATTCCAAAGGGGACAGGAATAAAGACAAAGGTCATTTGCCATTTATATTTTAATTAATGGTGGTATTCTAAAATGGGAAGTTTTACAGAAACAGGCATTTTCACATGGTGCAATAATTAAAAAAATAAAGAGAAAAGAGGAAAGGATGACGGCACGGCTTGCAATGGCGTTTGCTGTGGGAAACACTCTGGGATTCAGGATGAGGTCATAGTTTTCTTGAAGGCGGGAATTTTCCCAACTGAACCCTGAGCACAAAGTGCTCATTCTGCTTCCACAAGTCTGGTTGACTTCCTCTACTACTTCCCCTCCTCCTTCTCTCCCTCTTCCTCCTTTTCCTCTTCCTCCTTCTCCTTCTCCTCTTTCTCCTCCTCTACCCCACCCTATGCATATTTCTTTCTTCAGTTGCAGATTCTATTTTTTGCATCTTTTCTTTCTTTTATGAGATTTTATTTTATCAGTTTTCAGGAGAATTAGAGGAGGAAGACACACAATCATTAGAAACTGCCACGGTCAAAGTCACTTTGAGGCTTTAGTATCTCAGGACACTCCTTTACCTCAATTTCTTTCTGTTCATCTAGGTTACCAACTCCGTTCTCTGTACTATGTCATGGCTTTGCTCTTTCGGAGGTATATCATAGGTGATTTACTAATAAGAAATGCATAAACTCTTAAAAATGTACTTTTCAAAAAAGTTTTCATGATTATCTCTTAATATATTTATATAACTATATATGTTAAATGTATATAATCATATATGTATATGTGCATAAAATAATGTGGATTTATATATGTTTTCATATCTTTATATTTAAACATTATGTATATTCTAAACATGGTGATAGCATCCTTAATTGTTTTTGTCTCCATTCAACATTATTATCTTAAATTTTAGGCTATTTAAATTTAGCCTCAGAACTTTCTAAAAGTACAGACTTCTTATATTTATTAAAAGAAAGAGAATATTTATTCTAGGTCATTCCATATATATTCATGGAATAAACTTTTTCCCTGTTAGATTTTGAACAGATCACATATAGTATAAGGGACTAAAAAGCAAGAATCACTCTTCTTCAGTGTACTTCAGTTTGCATGGAAATTTAAAATAAAAGTGTTATTTATATATGTGGGTTTTGTATAAATGAAAAGTTTGCAAAGGACTTCTTGTATAGACTTTATAAGTGCTATATCAGCCTAAACCAAGGATTTTACCTATTCTCATGAAGTTTGTTCTGTACGTTTAGCCTGTAGCATACCAGAAACAACACATGAACAGTGACAGCCTTTAGGAGTTTGTAATTTTCATTGCTGTCAATTTGTCTAACAGGTTTATGTAAAAGATGAGCCTACTCAAACAGAAGGCTATACTGTAGGAATATCACATTACAGCCAAACTCATTTAAAATATTGATATTTTATTGGCAATAGGTATCATGATTGACATTTATAAGGGCACTCTGAAATTATCAAACAAACTTGGCCATGATTTGTCAAAGGGGAGATGTAAACAATGCAGTTAGAGAGGTTTTAAAATCTAATTCATTAGGTTAATAAAAATGTTTATGCGTTGAAACATGATAGCGGAATAGGTCACTCCTTTCTGTGGATTGACTCATGGGCAGCAATCGAGTCAATGAGATGCTGCAGGGAGCAAGCTCAGTTCACTGACTCCTGCTGACTGACTGCTGTCTTAGTCTCCAACACCAGTTCTCTTTGTTTTTCCAACCTTTGTGTTTTACCCACAAATGGCAGCTGCTCCTGTTGCTGTAGCTTGTCTGCTCCTCCCTGGAACAGGCTATGCTTGCTTTGTTTCTATCAGGGCATCCCTCAGAGAATCCTCTCTTCAGCTTCCTCTGAACTCCACATTGCTTCTCCTTAGAGCTCTCATAATCCTCTGAGGAAACTGACCAGGAATTTTTAGACACTACAGTACAAGGACTCTCTGAGGTGTTCAGATACTAAGGGCAGGGTCTAGGGCTTACTACTATGCTTGTAAGTTTTAGAACAACGTGATATTCTGAAAATGCCTGATGCATGGGTAGATGGCTGAATGAATCAGTCTAACCAATTCAAATTTATCCACCAATAATTAAAAATGAAGAAGTTTGATGTAAAGATAGGAAGGGGAGGGGACATATTTACTGTGAAGCTGCCCTTCATGACAAAGACAATCTCTATTTGGTTTTGATCAATAATTGCCATGAAGCACTAGAGCCTTGTGTACCTAAATTCTATCACCATTGAAAGAGAAGTCAGAAGATTTCAAATGGGGAATGTTCTGATGTTTCAAATACTGGATGATCCAAAGGGGCAATAGACCAGATATAACTCCTAGCCTATAATTTTTAAAGACCTAGAATGAGCAAATGGTCAGTTTCCATGAGACTGTAATTCAAGGTTGAATAAAATCTCTCTCAAAGTCTAAACTAATGAAATCTGTGATTGCATTGATTCGAAGCAAAGCAAAGTCATAGCGTTCCCTGTGTTCTATGGGCTTCATTTTTATTTCTGAAGCTGGGCAGACAGTCCTTTCTTTTTCACAAGGTGGCCAGCCATCACTTTAAAAATGAACTGATAAAAAAGATATATTGAATAAAATGTAGATACTTGTAAGTTCATGGAGAAATAAATCTTTAAAACATGACGTTGATAATATCCCTTTCACATCATCAAGAAATTCTTTGAGTTCTCTGGAAAAACTTCTGGGCAGTGTCCATAGAAGGTCCTAATTATTAAGGCTTAACGTCTATGGTTATAACGTCATGAAAAACCATTCCAGAGAGACTTGCTGAGATGGGGTGTGTCGAACTTTACAAATGAAAAATTATTTATATAAAATTCTTAATCTTTTATGTTCCCCACTGCAGAATAAAAATGACTTGCTCTCAGAGAGGTCTGGTACATCCTGCTGTAAGCACAAATATTTCTTAATGTTTGTTTTATATTAAAAGTTTGCATCTGATTCCACAATGTTCCCATGTTAACTTCTCCCAGAGAGATGTAATGTGTTTATCTATAACTTTGTGTGTCATTAGGCTGTACCACAAGCTCAGCGGTATTTGTTCTAAAATAGGGAAAAGCCCATGACTCATACTGATGACTGCGCGAAAGAAAATATGAACTTAACTACTCTCTAAGCTCAGACCACGAACAAACATACAGCCCATAGGACCCTTCCCAGACAGGAAAAGGAAGTTATGAGACTGAGAGGAAGCCTTTAAAGGCTATGGAATAGCAGAGAGGGCTGGTGCAGCTTGGTGAAAGAGTAGGATGCCATGTCACAGAGTTGAAAAGGAAGATATTTTTGAACAGAAGAAATAATACAGAGCCACCATATGGTCCATGACCAGCTGACCCCAAGCCTAAAGCATCCTGCCTTTGAAGAATAGGGGAGAAAAGCTTATTTCACCAAAAACGGGGTTAGTTGTATAATCACCTATTGATATATAAGTCACATGACATGACTCCAAAATCTACAGTTCCCTTGCTGCTAGCTGTGTCCTTGTGGCCTAGCACAGAGTATGGGTTCAGAGACATCAGCCCTCACTGTGAGCTCTGGAACAAGGGACACACCAATCTGACCCAGGCTGTGGAGTGGGGACATGATGCCTGTCTCTCCAGACTTAGCAACAGAGAAGACAAGCTTAGGAAAGACAGGAAGGGAAGGAGTCAAATGTGCGATGCAATAGTGCTTAGCAGGGTGACAGAGTACTGCAGGGTACAGGGCTGATGCCTAAGTCTTACCTCTGTCAGTTCAGTGGCGATTCATCTCAGCTGAGAGTTTAGAGACTATTTCTCACTACATTTTAATTGATAAGGAAATTTGTTGATTTGCTGGTTTTCGTGTTCTTTTGTTCCTCCCCAACTCTTCATGTAAGGGTCCTGATTTGCTTTCTCTCATTGCTTGGCTCTGGGAAGCCACTACCTGAAAAGGCTGGGAGGAGACTGCACCCAGTGTTGCCAGGGAAACCCACCCACCATACTCCTAGTCCTTATGGGTTTTACCCAGATTCCTGCAGGCCTGGGAAATGGTAGAGTCAAGCACAGTGAGCTGTAGTTCCTCCCCTATCAAGTCCATTTTCAGTGTTGCTCAACTTTGGAATAACCACAAGTGTCTGCTTTTATGCAAATGAAGGCTTTATAAATGAGTGTATGTAAATATAAAACGTTAAAATTTAGGTCCAATTCAATGCAACTCTCCAGTTAACGAAAAGACAGAAGTAGAAAGTGACAGCTTCCCCTTTGAGCTCTTCCTGTTGAAACCGCACAGGATGCAGCTCTCTGTCTCACACATCCATTGCACTGCACACTCTGGTCTGTCTGCCTGGAATTCGGAGAGTTTTTGCTTATTTATAGAATCAATTGCATTGGTCACATGTAGTTTAGACTTCACTTTCCTCTGAATTCAGTGGAGACTCCAGCATTTCCAACTCTTTATTCTATGCACAGTACGTGGCAATACCCTCACAACATTTCTCCACTAGGTTATGAGATCTTGCAACAGTCTGCAGAACAAGGCAGGCACTTACAAACACGATTCCCTCCCACTGTCCCGATCGCAGCATGATAAGTCTTACAACCGTTTTTTGTGGAGGGAGTGATCCTTGAGTACTTTTGACTCCTCTGATGCTAACTGTGGGGCTAAAAGGGCTTGAAACAGAAGGCCTTTTGGCAGGATCCTGGGTAGTTCTTAGTGGTGTGGCACAGCTGTTATGTCTGCAGGAGAACTGGCTGAGAGCAAAGGCACTCTGGAGACCCCTTTAGAATTTTTTATTTTATTGTCCCAGAGTTTTATATATTTATATGATAACTTTAGTAATTTCACCCCACATTTTCTTCTCTCACTCCCCCTCTCCCATTGGAGCCTTCCTCTCAACAAACCCCGTCCCCTATTTTCCTGTCTTATTTTATGCGTTGCATCCTGAGTTTAATTGGAGTGTCTCTTCTAAGCATGAACAGGGGGCTATTTACTAGAACATAGGCAACTTATCAATGGCTACACCATTGGAGAAAATGACATCGGTTCCCCAGCAGCCATTAACTGCTAATAGTTCCTCACCAACTCATGGTGAAATGTTGCGGGGCCTAGTCTTGTTCAGATAGTCACAGGAATTTCTTATGAGCATAGTCTAGGTGGCCCTAAAGTATTTTTTCTGAAGACTCATGGTCCAAGCATGAACTGTTATTACAACTTTAGGCTAAAATTGATGTCAAAGGATCTGATCTGATTGGTGGCCAAGTCAAAAGGATTTAGTGGGCAGTTAAAAATTTGTCCCCAGCCTATGGTGGCACCTGTCTGTTTTTGTTCATCCAGCATGAATTGGAAGATTGGCTGTGATAGAGGTGCAGGAGAAGGAAGACAAAGTTGAGTATAGAAGAGACAAAAAACAACAATTAAAGCAAATGTGTTAGGCTTGGAATCCAGGGCATATGTAAGTTATCTCCGTACAGGCTGGGGCAGCTGTGGCTACCCAGGCTAGCTCACTCATGATCCTGACTCAGCCAGGGCAGAAGGAGATGGACGCTGTTTCCTTCTTGGTGTGCTTTATCTCACGACCATGATTTGGCTTCCCATTAGAACCCACTTCCATAATTTCTAGACTTAAAGGGAGCCTCACTTTTCATATGACTGGCAATAAAACATTTTTCTACTATATAAGAAAAAGATTCCTTGGTTTTGATATTTTGACCTTACATCTGTCATTTGAAACAGAAAGACTTCTTTGACTCAACTTCGATGAGGTTCATCATTGCCCTTCATAAACATACCCCGTCATGTTCATGTCTGTTATTCTCAGCCCTCCCCAGAGCCCAGAATTAGACTAGGTGCTTTTCCACTGGGATAAAATGTCTTCTCCACACCAGCAGAAAGAGCAATACACAAGTTCTAAGCAAAATACACAGTTTGACACATCTACTATCTTCATAAGAGATTTCAATACACAAGTTCTAAGCAAAATACACAGTTTGACACATCTATTATCTTCACAAGAGATTTTATAAAATTATTAAATTTAATAAAACTAGGATTTCATTTCTTTTTTTTTTTTATCATTGCTACGACCAGATTTCTATTTCTTTTTTTTTTTTTTCTTTTTTTTTTT
>CM052706.1:103817056-103863476 GCA_028551405.1 Uromys caudimaculatus | reverse complement strand
CTAGGAGAGTGCTCTGAGGCAGGCCTGTCCTCACCAGAACGCTGTCCTGGTGTTTCAGCTAGACACTGCTTCCTAGACTGCGCCCCGTCTTTCCTGGACGATAAATGCTGAACGTGCATTAGCCTGTGAATATCCTCAGTAGCATGAATCAGGCACTGAACTCCCTTAGTCTCTTCTGTTGCCCTAGGCTTTTAGTGAAGCCTGGGACTTTTTCTAACCTTTGACCAAGTCTGATACTGAGAGTACCTAGTACTCTTTAGAAAAGTTACTTGTCAGTCCTTACTTTCAACTGAAGTTCAACCAGTTGACTGTTAAAAGAAGAAAAATGAACCTGTCCATCACTCACATTCCTGCTTACTAAAGTGACTATGTACTCATTAGATAAACTTTCTCATCATATATTGTTTCCAGGAGTCATTAATATTTCATAATTATTTCTTTGTTTATAAGAATTTTGCAGTTTGTGGGCTGGCAAGATGGCTCAGTAAGTAAAAGCACTTGCTGCCAAGCCTAAAGACCCAAGTTTAATCCCCAGAACCTACTTGGTACAAAGAAAGAACCAACTCCCACAATATGTTCTCTACACCGACATGTATGCCATGAAACATGTATACCCATTCACATACACACACACACACACACACATACATACATACATACATGCATGCATGCATACATGCATACAAAATATATACACTAGCTTAAAATTGAGCTTTACAGTTAGTCAAAATTCTATTTGAATCAAAGAATATTTATTGACATGAGTTAGTGATACAACAGTAATGAGATGATAGTTGCATTTCGCTGTTAAGTGTAGGCCCAGGGTAAGGCTTAGTGGTAATCTGCTTCCTCTGGGAGGATGACAGATACGACAAGGATCTGGCAATATCTACCTTTAAAAGATAAAGTTTAATCTAAATATTTCATCATATGATCATGTATCATTTACTACCTACAGCAGTCCACATATGGTTGACATATTGCAGAGTCAGAATCTCAAGATCTCCAATTGATCTTTTGTCTTTTCCATTATGTATACTTTAAATGTAAATGTAAAGTATTTATATGTAGAATTATAAAGGATCTATGCTGTCATAAATTGAACAGAACTGAGAAGAAATTGTAACAGCAGTAGTTATTTATTAATTTTAAAAAATCTTTTAATAAAATTTCATTTGGCAAATAAATCATTCTGTGTAGTTTACCAGTGAATTTGAAAAATGTATACCATTACTCTTTTAACCCAAATGAAATGCCTGTGAAAAGAATTATAGCTACACACACATAAATATTGCTTGCTAGAGTTGTTACATCTCCTGTGTAGCTACCAAATGTAGCATCCGCTGGGTAGCAGCAGATTTACCAATAGCAAAATGCATAGTGTAGTGGGGGTCCTGTGAGATTACAATGATCTACAAGAATCTCTATCTCTCACTGACACAGCAGCCATGCTAACATCAAACAGTATATTCCCCACACACTCAGGAAGAAGCTGGGAAACAGTCCCATCTCCCTGTCAGTCTTATAAAAGTACAGCAAGGTGATTCTGTGTCATACCTGATGCTCCTTAATGACTATGAACGAGTCTATGGCTTGTTTCTGTATTTACTCTGCTTTTTATTCTTTTAGTGTGCACTCCTACTTACATGAATGTTGATAATGATATAGTTAGATTGGAAAAATAACTTCTGGTATTCTGTGGCACAGAAGGGTGAACATATTGTATACCTCAAAATAGAAGAAAGAATTCTGAGTATCTGTTGCATAAATAAACACTAAGGAGTTGGGCTGATGCTTCTGAGGGCAAGAGTGTTTGCTCTGCAAGCAATGAGGAACCAGTTTAACTCTCCAGTACTTGTGCAAAAATGTCAGGCATTGCTATGTGTGTCTGTAACCTCAGCATCAAGGGCTGGAGAAAGCCAGTTCTCCAGAGCTCTGCAGTCTGCCAGCCTTGTCAAAATAGTGAGCTCCCAGTTCAGTGAAAGACCCTGTCTCAAGGCAATATGGTGGAGAAGGCAAACAAAGATACTAACATCATGTTCTGTCCTCCATTTGTACACATGTATGTACATAAAAGTACATGTGTGTGTGTTTCATGCATACACACACACACACACACACACACACACACACACACACACACACACCACAGGTATGTTAAACATTTTTGGAGATGGATGTATTAACCATTCTAAATTGGTCAGTATCCAATTTATACATGACTCAAAATATAGTAGTCCCTCATAAATATAAGCAAATATTACATATTTTTGCCAGTCAAACATAAAACTATGTGTGTCCTTGTTACACAGATAGCAGCCTCACTTGTCCCATGTTTATGACATCATTCTGACTGTGTCAAGAGATCAATTTGAATTAATGATTTGTACTACTGAATTTTTTGTACAAAACACTGATGTTTGAACAATGACAAAAATCACATTTTATTGTATTTTTCAGTATGTATTCCCAGTGGCAAATGATAGATGTCTCTGCTTAGTATTGGAACTCTGACCTTAAGATGGGGATATTAAAATCCATATTTGATCTCAGCATTGCACAGGGATACTTGCTTGTTCAGTGACATAAAAAATGACATGGGATAACATAGTCAAATTGTTGCTTCAGAAAAAAAATGTCATAGCGACATAGCGTATAGTAGAATATTTTATAGACTATTATATATATACATATATGTAATATATGTATATGTATATGTGTATATATATATATATATATATATATATATATATATATATATATATATATATAAAATAGAAGAATGCGTCTTCTAATATTGCTTTTCAAACTTGGGAGTAATTAGTAAAAACCTATTAGACCAGGAAGCTGTAATCTAAGTGGGCTCTGCGAAACTGAGAAACCACAGTTGACATTTCAGGCAAAGTATGAATCTTAGTGGGAAACAAATCTGTTACACTAAGAGACAAAAATTAGTTTTTCTTCTAAAAAATTTTAAAAAATGAAACTGCTTATCTGATTGCAGCGTTCTTCTCTTCTCCAGCGTCAGCCTCTGTTTCGCAGAATGCTACACAGCTTTGCAGCTACATGCATGCTCCCTTTCATTTGTCCAGCGTCCATGTACACAGTGAGGAGTAATGCTTTAGAACTTGAGATCGTCAGCTGTGGTTTTATAACACAGTCCGCACAGTTTGGGAACACAGGCTAGTCAGTTAAATTATCTTCTGATATTCAGAATATTCTGGAATTTGGGGATGGAGCAATGGCTTAACTGTTAATAGTATGCACTGTTTTTATAGAAGACCTGAGTTTGCTTCCAAACTTTCACACCAGGCTGCTCACAACCACCTGGAACTCCAGCTCCAGAGGATCCATCACTCTCTTCTGCCCCCTCTGGACAAGTCATCCATGTACACACACACACACACACACACACACACACACACACACACACACACACGTTTTTTTAAAAAAATCTCCCAAAGGACATTCTGAAATTTATACTAAGGATGATACAGTTTGTGAATAGCATATCTGCCCCAAACATGCTTGGTTAAAAAAATTACTTTAATTGCTGCTTTTCACTTTAGAGGGGTGTTGGGTCACGGCGGGGGGGGGGGGGGGGAGCACGAGCGGGGATGGAGTCTTTCCCGCCTCAGTCCCTGTGGCTGTCACCCAGGCCGTGCCAAGACGCTACGCGCCCCCAGACACTGTACTCGCCCAGCACTGTGCCAAGTCAGGTCCGGGCGGCCGAAGATGGTGCAGGCTGCGAGTGCGAGCTGCCTCGGCTGCTCTCCCGCTCCGAGCCAGGTCCTGGTTGCAGCACGATCCCTGTGAGACCCACAGCCACTGTCGGCACATGCCCCCGGTGCTCGGCCCAGAGAGTGGGAGGCTTCAGGTAGAGGGAGAGCGGATCTCTTCCCGGGCCAAAAGTGTTGCAGCTCTTAGGACAGAAGCTCTCAGATGCAGGAACAGTTTTCGCACCTTTATTGCTTCTGGATGGCAGCGGTGGTGGGCAGGAGTGGGCAGGGCAGGCAGGGCAGGCAGAGCAGGCAGAGAGCGGTGAGCAGGCAAGAGGCAGCGCCGGTACATGGGTTGGGACATCTAATATACTGTTTTGGAGGGGTCAGGGGTTTGGTAACCAATACTTCCCATTGGTCTGGTCTGGGGGCTTTGTAGTGCCTCATTTGCTTGTGGGAGGACTCAGAGTTGCTTTCTACGTGACAAATCTCACATGCCAGGCCTCTCTCTATACAGGGGTTGTGAAAGCTGTAGCTGTTTTTACAGGAGTCTTCCGGGAGCTAAAAACATAGTCCAGTCCCTCATGGATATTCCATTGGGTCTCCCAGAATTTTCAGCCTGTGCTCAACCGGGTGTCAGATTGCCTGTCATAGACCACTGCCCCACAGAGGGGAAAAGAATGACTCAATTCACTGAAATTTACCTTCTTTGAAAGTCTAAAAATGTATCTTACATATGAGTTTTATGGACAAAAATGACCCTACATTTAGTTACTTTTTAATGATGAACTCAATTTCACATGAAATCAGCCACTTTTATGAGACTGACGTGGACTTGTCCTAGTACTTGAAAGTGTCCTCACATCCCCAAGAATAGTTAAAAGGACAGGCACAAAAGAGGTCTGCGAGGCAGATGTATACTCTTCATGAGTGCACATCTGTTAAAGGCTCTCCATGTGCTCTCCAGAGACTGTGTGGAGGCTGCAAACAAGCTGGGGCTCCTGGTTTGTTTTGTTTGTTGTTTTAAAAGTATACTCTACTGTACGGTTTGTGTGATAAGCACTCAGGGTGGGTAGGGAAGATAATGGGCTCTGAACTGTGACAGGGTCGCCATCTTCCATCTGTGGGTTCTGGAAACCGTCCTGGTGTGGTTCTCAGTTCCCACTGATGCTCTGCCCAATGCAGACCACTACTGTACCAAATCAACTTTTGACTGGTGACCCCTGATTGGTCGTTTTGCTTCCTGTTTCTTGGATTAAGTTAGTAGCTTTTAGTGCCTATTCACCACCTGGGATAAAGTCTAACCCTACATTCTAATATAAAATTCCATTTACAGCTACCCAGCTTTTTTCTCACCCCATTTTCAGGGCATCCTGTCCCGTCAAACCATCTTGAACTATCTTGAACGGTAAGATCCTAATGCACGCCTTTCTAGAACATTCACTTCACGTTACCAAGCCGCTACTTGACTACTTCATACCCACCTTGTAGTTTCTCATCCTACCCATCTACTCCAGAATTGGGTCGCTCTTGCTCCTTCTCCTACTCCTTCCACTATTACTACGTCCTGAAGACTCAAGACGAGATGTCTTGCTGTGAACTATTTTATTTTTTAATTTTAGTTATTGAAACAAACCTGCAACTTCAATGATCTTATTACTCTTTCATAGCTGGGGAAATTGAAGCCAAGAGTACTTTAATTATTAGCTTAAAAATTGTATACTTAGTAAGTCACAAAGCTACAATTGAAGCCAAATTTCCTGACATTTTCCTAGGGGAGTGGTATGATAATGGCCATACATGCTTGTTCAAAATGGCATCACATTGTGGAGACCAAGTACACTCGGGGTTGTGGCTGAAGATTCAAAGCCACACCACTTTAAAATGCTCACTCAGATTCATTTTGATGTATAGTTCTTTCCACGGTTATAATAAATGCACTAACATAACTGGTGCTAGGCATTTGAGCATTTTCATCTCTTAACAATCCTCTAAGACTTCTGCCTAAATCAATGGCTGCTAGGAGTGAGGGAACAGTGTGGTAGCTTCATTTTATCTCTAAGGCACAGGGTTTGAGAAATAACTGGATAGTGAATGAAGCAATGTATGATTTGAAATGCTATTCTTAATACTTTATTGTCTGAGAATGCCATACAGTGTATTCTGAATATTTTCATACCCCTTCCCAGTTCCTCTCAGAGCCACTCTCTCCCCTACCTCAACGTCAATTAAACAAACAACTCAGTCAGTCCATTTATGCTGCCCATGTATTTGGTGTGCAGCCATCTTGCAGTGTGATCTACCTACCAGGGGTTACACCCTTAAGGAAAACTGACTCTTGCTCCCTTGGAAGCTAGCCTTTGCCAAAACTCCTGAGCTAAGGAGGGACTTCAGACCTATCTCTCACCCCCATGCTGGTTTTTTCCTGGTTTGAATCTGAGATTGTCGTGTGCATACTGTCAGAATTGCTGTGTGCAGCTGCTGTGCCGTGGCTGGAAAACGGCCTAACACCTCTGGATCTTCCACTCTGAAACGTTCTTACAGGTATGTGTCTGATGCTGGACATATCTTCTTATTTCTCCCATTTCCTATTTTTCACGCCTCTCTTTCATGCTAATCCCATTTGTTCCTATAGACAATTTAATTGTCCATAGTACGTTCATGGATAAAATCTCATGTGTCAAAAATCTAGGAAACACTAATGAGAAAGAACACGTGGTCCTCTTCTTTCTGAGAGTGGTTTAATTAGCTTACTGTGATCTCCAGTTGCATCTATTTCTCCATAAGTTACATAACTGCGGCCTTCTTTATAACCAAGAGTTTTCTAATATACATAATGTACATTTCTATCTAATCACTTTCTTTCATTCCTCTATAGTTGAACATCTACATTTTCACCACGTCTTGGCTATTATGGTGTGAAAGTGTTTCTGTGGTATACTGACTTAGAGTCCTTCAGATATTCCAGGAATGGAATAGCTGGGCTGTGTAGCATTTTGCATCAAGAAAACAATTTTATTTGAAAAGTATTGTGACTATGCTGGAGGAAATTCATAAGATAATGACAAAAGAGCTGCGTGGTGGGGACATTATAATGCCATCTGTGGTAAACATTTCGCCCAGTCGCCCTTCATAGAGAATGTGTGAGAAACTCTGTACACATGTGTATTATGCAGGTGGTTAGTGTTTTGGGAAATGGGTGATATTGCTAGACTCAGCCTTGAAACTGAAGCTCTTGCGTAGTGGCAGCATTGTTGCGATGTTGCGGTTTCTTTACACGATAGCTAAGTGGATAAAAAGAGCTCAACAGAGGTGGAAGCACCAGTCTTTTCCATGTATTGAGAGATCCACCTGAGTGCCTATCATGGTACCCATGTGCCTGTTAGTAAAGGGAACACAGTTATGGAGATGGAAGAATGAATGAGGCACCACCTTCAGCTCTCAAGAGCACTGACTAACCGGGCAGACATACGTGGGTTCATTTCTGAGTAACCCCATGTTTATTTTGCCAAGGACAAAGCTATCCCTTTAAGATAAATGCTTCTCAAGTCAGCAGCCATTATAGTTATGAAACTGCAACAGATATAAAACAACAGACAGGAGTAACAGAGAGACATGCTTTGCAGAAGTTGTTACAGGAAAGAGTAGAATTTTTCGTAGAATGACAATATACATTCTTGATTATTTTCTATGGTCAAAAACATTTAGACATCTTTATTTTCCACTTTCCTAGACCAACTTCCCTTAAATGATCATTGTCAGTACAGCAGAATATTTGAGTAGGTATTGGATACATTTTTAAAACCACTCTAGTCATTTAGTCCTTGAAAATATTTTCTATTGTGTTTTATCCCATAAAAACCATCTGTGAAATGAACTGTTATCTCACTTAAGGGGAAAATATAAATCTTCCTTCTTTCCTTCCTTCCTTCCTTCCTTCCTTCCTTCCTTCCTTCCTTCCTTCCTTCCTTCCTTCCTTCCTGTCTTTCTTTTTTCCTTCATTCTTCCCTTCCTTGCCTTTCCCCTCCTTTGTACTGAGCATTGATGCTCGCATCATGAAGCTAGACTCCAATGTTTAATGGAATCTATGTTGCTGCTCCTTTTTTTCTTTTAACTTTTATTGCAATTGATTTTAAATGTTTTACAAGAAAGGCAAAAAGAACAGAAAGTTCTAGCAGTTGAAGATGGGGGACAGGGAATGGGGAAGCGCCAAGGGGGACGCCGTTGTGGAACGCGGGGACTGAGGGCAACCAACTTCCAAATATGATCCTTCTATCAAATACACTAGCAGACCTTCCAGTGCTCTGCCATCCTCCTGATTTTTCTCTCCACCCTGAAAAGAAAAAAAAAAAGTCACAAAGAACAATGAAGAAGAGAGAAAAAAAGTCCAAACAAACAAACAAAACCCTACAAAGTGATGGCATTTGGTTCTTCTAAAATCACTTCCAGGGAGAAGAAAGTAATCCTAAATCTGGAAAAGATTGTAACTAGACAAGAACATGAATTATAAAGTAATTTAAAAGCATGTATGATTTAAATGTTGTAAATTATTTAATAGGTATAACGTAGTAAAAAAGAGCAAAGTGACTTTTAAAAAGTGTTTTATTTTTCACACAGTGAAAGAGAAAAGAACCGAAAGACACAGGTCTCCTCCCCTCTGTTGAGAGTAGACAGTTAATTTTGTGTTAGCTTGACCAAGTATCTTGTCAATTTGTATGTGTAATGGAGTCTCCAGAAATCAAACAAACATTTTTACTGGTGGACTGAAGAGTGAGGGTCTACCCCAGTGTGAGCCCGCATCATTGTTGCTTCACCTGTGGAGAGTCCAAAACAAGAAGGTACCTCAAGGCACACACCCCAGAACGCCCTTCCTGGGTCTCATGCCTTTTGATTCAGACTTGAATGACGCCTTCATTCTCTCTAATCTACTGTGTGCAGATGGTGGGCCTTCTCAGCTCACTTAACTTAAAGGCCATTTCTATACAATAAATCTCCTTGGTTCTGTTTCTCTGGACAAATACAACCATCAAAAGATTAGAGGGTACGCAAACTCGCGCTGCTTGAGCAGCTCAGAGGCCCGAGCACTTGAACTTTGCAGTCCGGACAGAAGAGGGTGCCACCGAGCTGGGAATCTTACTCCATGCCGCAGGGGATACAGGTCCCAAGTGCCCAGTCATCAAGCAAGCTGCCATTATTCTCCTTACCTCCAGCCATCCCAACGAACCTGCAGTGGCATCTCACAGGAGTTTTAGTTTGTTTTTTGATATTTGTTATCCATATATGCTTTCATGAAGGATCTGCTAAATATATCATTTAAAATTGAATTCTGCCAGTGAGGCAGAAGAACAGGCAAAGCTGCCAGCCAAGCAGGTCCTGAGTTGTGTTCCTGCAACCTGCAGAGCGTGGAAGAAGAGCTGAGCCTGCAGACTTGTTCTTTAATCTGCACATGCACTTCCACTCACACATGTCATGTGCACACACAAATAATAAATAGAAAACATTTAAGCGGAATACTTAATTTTACTGGGTTTTTCTTCACCCTCTTCCTGTTTATTGTTCTGGAGATTGAACACAGGGCCTTGAGGGTGGTAGACAAGCTCTGTCCCACTGAACTACATCCACAGCCCCCGACATTGTAATTGAAGGGCTTATTTTTGGGTTTCAAGTCTTTTCTTTATTCTTTCTATGTGTCTTTTACTAGATACATTGCATGCATGTATTTTCTTCCAGACCCTGGATTTTCACAGACCATGTTTTTAGTGTCTTATCTAAAATTTCTTTCTATTACACATTATTGAATGTACAGGGTTAAAGTTATCCATAGTCTATTACACTTTTCAACATCTAGAGACTCTGTAATACTACTAACTCTCATTTTTGGCATTTCTACTTTGTGCTTTCAGCTTTCCTTTCCTTTTCTGTTTTGATGGTGGTTGTTGTTGTGTTTGTTTGTTTGTTTGTTTGGAATCATCGTGACAGAGATTTACAAGTGTCATCTACCTTTCTGAAGAACTCCGTTCAAACATTTCACATTGGACCTGACCCTCGTATTTCCTTTTAGGCATCAAGTCATATGACGTGGATGTGCCCACCCATTCTGTGGAGCTCAGGTCCATGAGGTGTGAGGTGGATTCTACACACTTGGGATGTATCTCTGGGGGAGAGAACATGTTGCTTTAAAATCAGAAGACCGAAGAAGGAAAAGAATTCCTTTTATTCTTTGAACTGGCATGAAATATTGGGCTGATTTATTTGGCTTGGTGCTCTGTAACAAAGGAAATAGTGTTCCCCAGACACAACTGGACTGATGGACATCTGAGTTCACAAGGGGAAGTGGCTACAAGGTTCTACCTGTGGCTCAGAAGCTATTTGCAGTTGATATCTGATGAGGAAGGGGAAATTTTTCTGCAAAAGAGTGATGCTAGGTATATCCAACCACACTACTGGGCAACCCATGCTCAGGAGCAGTTGGCACATGGTGTGTGTGTGTGTGTGTGTGTGTGTGTGTGTGTGTGTGTGTGTGTGTGTGTGTGTATGTGTACACTTTGTTTTGATTTTTTGTCTTATTGGATTTTTTTTCTTTCTTGGAAGAGAGGAGGGAGAGAGAGGGAGGGGGAGGGAGAGAGAACAAAACCATGGGGGAGGAGCTCAGCTGGAAGAGGGGAAAATGTGATCAAAATACAGTTTATGAAAAAAAAATGTAAATAAAAGTTTAAAACAAAAGAAAACAACTGACAGGTGAACCAACCAAATAACAACACACACACACACACACACACACACACACACACACACACACACACACACACGCACCAGTAGCAGACACTCATGTGGTTTAAGTCACTGCTCTGGCCTTAGCTACCGGCTGAGAAACATGAACAGCCTGTGACCTAAAACTCTGCTTTTATTTGGCTACAGTGTAAACAGAGCAGGGGGTGATATCAACTACAGGATTATCTGGAGACAAATATGTGTTCAAATTTTATCTTTGCCACAGAAAATGCCTCTTAACAAGAAATGAATTTACTTTAACAAGCAATTGGTTTGCGATATTAGAATCTGAAGCAAAATAAACTAACAGTTCTGGGCTACAAGCATTCATTTGACATTGAACAAGAAGCTCTGCGCCCCAGGTTTCTCATGTGGACGTCCCCCTTTCTAGTTAAAGCTTCCCCTCTAGGAAGATGCAAGACAGTATTTGGCAAGGTTGAAAGAGACCACTTCCAAGTCAGGTTGACACTTAAGTTTGTGATTCCCAAATGAATGTAATTCTATCTCTAGTGTGGGGCAGGGGACCAGCACCCTTGTTTGTCTGGTCAGTACCAAAGGGACCTGGAAGTGCATCCAGTGCAGGTGAGTACTGAAGTGACTGACACCCCAGGACCAGTGCCCTTAATAAAGAATGGCAGAGTTGAATGCAGAGAGGAACAGGAACCTTGGGCAGAGCTCTGTTAAAACTCAGCAACATAGCAGTAGCAGTTGTTTTCGTAGGAACTGAAGTTCGGTTTTGTCATAAAGAGAGTAAGATAATAACTTCTTTATGGAAAGTCAGAACTTTCGTCTTTGTTATGACAGTTTATGTTTGTTTATTTTTTACACATACCTTTTGACTATATCAACCTCCAAGTTCATTTTCAGTTCCTCCCAGATCTTCACCTCTTCATGTCCGCCTTACAACGTCAGTCTAGTGACTCCAATCAGTACTGGCATTGTACGCATGGATCTAGGGCCATCTACTGGGACATGGGCATCTAATAGAGGCCACTGCCTGAAGAAAAGTGACTGCCTCTAACCCAGCAGCCATCAACCGCAAACACTCCAGTGAGCCCATCCCCCCTCCCCTAGAGAACCCATCCCCCAGATGCCCATCCAGCCCATCCCCCAATCTCCATCTCTGCTCCACACTGTATTGCCTTGATCTTGAGAACATCTCCTGCAAACAAACAGCTGCTGTGTGTTCGTGAGTGCAATAGTGTTGTGTCCAAAAGACACTGCTTTACACCAGACTTTCCCAATCCCTGACTTCTGCGTGCAAGATGTACTCAAGATGTGGTTTTGTCTTTGTGTTGTACCTACTGGTGTGGCTTTGCTGGCTCCCCTGTGTGCTCCCCTTCCCAATGTACTTTTAGAGAAATCTCAGAACTTCATAGGTGGAGTTACCTGGCCAGTCACACTTTAAGTAGAAGTAAGTTGCAAATGAAAGAAGCACTGGCTGGTTACGCTAAGGTAACTTTTGTCATGAGCCAGTGTTTAATTTGCAGAACTGGTCTTAAAAATAATACAGGCAAGGGGCTGGAGAGGTGGCTCATTGGGAAAGAGCATTTTCCAGACCTTCTGAGGACACAAGTTTGGTTCCCAGCACCCATCGTGGATAACTCTCAATTACCTGGAACTCCAGCTTCAGGGGGATCCAACAACCATTTCCGGCCTCCACAGCACCCGCATGTATGTGGCATACATTCACACATACTTGTTAAAAATATAAAACTTTAAAAAAATACTGACAAAAGAGGTCATATGATAAAACAAAGACACCTGTGGTTAGCACCTTTACTTCTAAAGACAGCATGGAATTGCCTAAAGAGAGTGAACCTCTGAGACGTGCTTTGACCCATGCGTGCATTTGGAACAGAGTAGAGAGAAGCGGATGGGAGCCACACGCCTTGCCAGCCTCCCAGACAGCTCATGCTGCTATGTTGAGCCTCACAACTCTCAGGACTGGCTCACCATATGCTGCTCACTGACCCAGGAGCTCTGTCTGTGATGGTTCTCAGGGAAGCTGGCTTGACACAGCAAGTCACAAGCTTCTCTGTATGTTTGGAAACCCCCTCCATGTGTGCCACATTGACAGTATTTCTTCATTTTGCTGTTTGCTTATGTAGTTTAAAAAAAAAAAACAATAAAATGAAGAGGATTTTAACATAAAAGCCAGATGCTTCCTCTTTGTAATAATCAATGATGAAATTCTTAGGTGGGGATGGGAGCTAAATGTTGTCAAATTCATTATTTCTTTAAAAATTGTAGTTTCTTTAACTTATTTCTGTCACAGCAAGGAAAAAATGTTGAAATATGACTGTCTGCAAACCGGAGTTTGCAATCTTACATCTGTACTTGATCATGAAGCTACCATCTTCATTAAATTTGTGTTCTGCAGCAGCTGCAAGTAGAACTTTCCAAATTAACATGGGGGGGGGAGGGAGGGAGAGAGGGAGAAGGAGGGAGGGAGGGAGGGAGGGAGAGAGAGAGAGAGAGAGAGTGAGAGAGAGAGAGTTCTGCCATCACTCCTGTGAGAAGAACGTTTTTATTCTCATTTTTCAGGAAGCCAGACAGTCAACAAAGCCAGAACCAAAATCCATGTCAGCTTCCTCTAGCATCTGTGATTTTAGATTCAGAATTTGGAATTTGTGCTAAAATCTGAGCATAGAATGAGAAGATGAAAGGAAAGAATAAAAAATGTCTGGGCCAAGAGAGGAGATACTTTAGTGAAGGGCTTGCTGTGTGTACTAGTCAGGATTCTACCAAGTAACAGAACTTACAGAATGAATCTCTCTCTCTTTCTCTTTCGCTCTCACTCTCGCTCTCTCTCTCGCTCTCGCTCTCTCGCTCTCTCTCGCTCTCTCTCTCGCTCTCTCTCGCTCTCTCGCTCTCTCTCGCTCTCTCTCTCTCTCTCGCTCTCGCTCTCGCTCTCTCGCTCTCTCGCTCTCTCTTGCTCTCTCTCTCCCCCTCCCTCCCTCTCTATATGTATGTATGTATGTATGTGTGTATGTATGTATATATGTATGTATGTACGCATATATGTATGTGTGAAAGAGATTTATTACAGTGACTCACAGGCTGCAGTCAATCAAACAATGGCTGGCTATGAATGGAAAGTTGAAGAACCAGTAGCTACGCAGTCCTGAAGGCTGTTTGTCTCAGCTAGTGTTTAGTATGTGCTGGGATCCCAAAGGCGTCGGCTTCAGTGTAAATGGAAGGATGGACTTGCTAGCAAGGTGAGAGCAGCGGGCAAAGAGCAAGAGCTTCCATGTTGTGTGTCCTTATATAGGCATGGTCCCTTCTCAAACAATCTGGATTAAAGGTGTATCTTCCTGACTCACGATCCAGATTAAAGCTTTGTCTTTCTCTGGCTCAAAAGATCTGGATTAGAAATAGATCTTCGTACTTCAAATTAAACAAAATTCCCTCACAGGTGTGCCTTCCATTTTGGGGTTTTAGTTAATTCTAGAAGTAGTCAAGTTGACAACTGAGAATAGCCACCACACTGGGCAAGTATGAAGATCTGGGTTCAGATCCCAGCACCCATGTAAAAGGTGGCTATGTCATCTAGAGTACAGAAAGAACCCAGAGGCTCATGGACCGGCCAGACTAGAAGAAACAGGGAACTTCCAGATCAGATTACCTGTTTCAAAAGAGCCAGGTGAAGAAGCGATTGAACAAGACAGCTGACATGAGCTTCCAGCCTCCACAGTCCCCACTGGCAAGCAGAGCTGTTTTAAAAGATTTTAAAAACTAATTCTGGTGTGGGTTCTACCCACCTTAGACCATTTATGTTCCTGGATGAAAGACACACACATACACAACTTTTATATTTATATTAAGCAGCACAACAACTGGGCAATTACCTACCCTCATTTCTATCATTAACCCAAGTTATTACTATGTTTCATCTGGGCTGCTCAGCTCCAACTGGCCAACCCACATGGCCACAGTTTTTATGGCTCTGCTAACCTATGATGGCTCTCCTTTCTCCTCTCCTACACATTCTTCTGTCTCATTTTGGCTTCTGTTCCTGTTTTCTCTCCTTCCTCTAAACCCACCAAAACCCAAGCCCACCTGTTTCTCTCTACCCCCACTCCCAGCTATTAGCTATCGGCATCTTTATTTACCAATCACAATCAAGTGGGTCAGAGTCACTCAGTGTCTTACTTCCAACTCTCTCACCTTTGAAGCAAACAGCCTTGGGGACCCTAAATTAGCATTAGAATGCAAGCAGCATTAGGCCGACGAACTACACATAGCCCCCAGGCAGTGCTTGCAAATGCAAATGCAACATGTTGGCACAGACATACACAAGAGTCTTTACATCACGATACTAAGAATATCCTAAGGACATTTTATAGAATATGCATCAATTTTGAAATCCTCTGGGGTTTATTTACTGTTTACAGTGCATCTTAAAACTGGACCCTGCATGTCTAGGGCATTAGCCCATTAAAAAGACAGAAATGTGCATTATAGAAAAATCTTAGTTGTCTCAAAACAGTGTGTGAAAATCCAAAAATTTAGTCTTCTGACAACTTTTATAGCCAGATGTAAAGTTGACTTTCAGAACTGTGACCTGATGTGTGATTAACAAGGTTGAATTCTGATGATAAGTGAAATCTTAACTGGAGAGTAATTTCATGTGCATTAAAGTAAACACGGTCTCAGTATGCATTGGCCTCACTCCCCTTGCTACTCTGAGTCACATGGATAACTAGAAAACTCACAGTTTATTGATAGTATACAGCTCATATCATTTAAAATTATCTCTCAGATGGAACAGGAAGCCCATATAGTATGGATATTATCTATGTAGCTATTAAAGATAAATTAGTTTGTCACTGGATGATGTCTTTGAAAATTTCTTGACATGGAATAATGAAAGCATTTCCACAACTTTTTTGGAGATTGAAAACGTCTTTTGGAGATTGAAAACCCCCAAAATGATCTTGATTCAGTTTTCTTTTTATAGTTTCTATTTGTTTATTTATTTATAGATTCATTAGAGAGTTTGTACTTCTCCCCTGGTTGGTCTTGGCTCTGGAATCCAAACAAGAGTTCAAGGTTTCAGAGCACAGATGCACAACAGTAGAAAATATATAATGAAGGCCCAAGCTGGAGTAATGGAATACACTTTATGAACAGTGTCTCAAGGCCAAAGCATAGATACTAGGAAGATGAGAAATAAAACCTAAGGCACTGAAGATGCTAATTTGGTCATGATGATGGTCCTGATAAAGACTCTCATGTGTGCAATACTGGCATGAGTGTTATGGGGGTCACTGACCGCTTTCTGATTAACTCTAAGACCTACTCCATGAGTTGGAATTTGTCACTGTTGAAAGGCTAAGAACCCATGGTTAAATTGTCCGTAGGCCCTAAGGGAGAACACACTACTAGTATTCTACTAAATTGAGATAGTATTAAAACACATTTTATTTTTAGTTGATGTATAATTTCACACATGAATATGGGTTCTGCTATACAATTTATAATGATCTTATCAGGCTTAACATATGTATCACCTCAATAATTTATTGTTTCTCTGTAGTGAGAACATTTTCTAATAATTATAACATTTAGGCTATTATTAACTAATTAATTGTATAGCATATTCTTCCATCCCAATTGTAGCACTGTACCCATTAATCAGTCTGTTCCTTTTCCCTCTACCTGTGACCTTTCGTGCTTCTTGCAATCACCAGTATACTTGCTACTAGTATGAGATAAGCATTTTCAGCATCCACATATGAGCAGAATCATATGTGCTGTTATCCTCCTGTGCCTGGCTTACTTTTCTTTTCCTTTGGGGATATCCTGAGGAGTGGTATCACTTGGTCACACTGTAAGTGTGTTTGTTAACACTAATTCAGACTCCACCAACAACACATGTTGCTTTTCCTCTACACCTCACTAGCGCCTTTTCTTTTATCTCTTCCTCTCCCTCCCCCTCCTTCTCCTTTTCCTCCTCTTCTTCCTCCTCTTCCTCCTTTTTCTTGTCTTCTTTGAAAAATATCTGATCACATTATTTGTCTGACACTGGTCTTGAACAATCATTAAGAAGCTTTGCAGTCCACATTAGACAAAGCAGAGTTCATTAAGCTAAATTCTATGAATCATCAATTTCATAATAACCCTAAGAGTAGGGATATCTCCCTATCCCATTAAGTATTATGATGAAGCTTAGCAGCTGACATAGTAAATTTCAGAAACTGCAGGGCCAGGACTTCATGCTCGTCCTGTGGTTTGATAGATTTCCTCAAGCGATACCAAGTCCAGATCCTGTAGACTCTGAGTTTAGTTGTGAGTTCTGCTTGGGTGATACTCAGCTTAGGAACTGGAATTTTAAGAGCCTAGGTAACTGTTATATGGCAGGAGGACTTTCTTTTCTGGTCCAGTCTGTTTGGAGTTCTGTAGGCTTCTTGTATGTTCATGGGCATCTCTTTCTTTAGGATAGGGAAGTTTTCTTCTATAATTTTGTAAAAGATATTTACTGGCCCTTTAAGTTGGGAATCTTTACTCTCTTCTATACATATTATCCTTAGGTTTGGTCTTCTCATTTTGTCCTGGATGTTTTGGGTTAGGAGTTTTTTGCATTTTGCATTTTCTTGGGCACCAATGGAAGGAGAGGCCCTTGGACCTGTGAAGGCTTGATGCCCCAGTGTAGGGGAATGCCAGGAGGGGAGGTGGGAGTGGGTGGGTGGTGAGAAACACCTTTATAGAAGCAGGGGGAGAGGGAATGGGGTGGGAGGTTGGGGGGGGGAACCGGGAAACGGTATAACATTTGAAATGTAAATAAAGAAAATATCCAAACAAAAAAACCACAACATATGAAAATGTGGAAATAAATAGATGATAGAGAGATGAGCAAATAAATAGATCATTAAAAAAAAGAAAGAAAGAAAATGACATGAGGGAACATGTAAAGGAAGAAACAGAAGCTATTAAAAAAAAAAAAAAGAACTCAGGTAGCTCAGAGCAGTACTTGTTGGGCTGAATACTCAGTATCTGAGTTCTGAAACCCAAATCCTTAAACGACAATACTGAGCTTTCAGAGTGTCCTAAACAGTCCCATTTCTACCTTAAAATTTAAGTCCTAAGGGGCTGGAGAGATGACTCAGCAGTTAAGAGCACTGACTGCTCTTCCAGAGGTCCTGAGTTCAATTTCCCAGCAACCACATGGTGGCTCACAACCGCCTGTAATGGGATCTGATGCCTTCTTCTGGTGTGTCTGAAGGGACACACTAGTGTACTCATATACATAGAATAAATTAAAAATAATTAAGTTCTGAGAGCTAAAGAGTGATGCTCAGCACCCAACCCTAGATCCCAGACCTCCAGTTAAACAGAACTAGCAACCAGACTCATCCTTGCAGGAGGGAACCCTTGAATTCTTGGATGAAAGTAAAGTTTCTGGATGCTGACTCATAGAGCAGGCTCCTCTGTTTGTTTGTTGTTTGTCGTTGTTGTTTTCTAGTGATCCCTCCTCTCTGTTAGCTTTCCCTTTTCCTTAGGTGCAGCGACATTTGTTCTGAGGAGGGTTTTCCTTATCCACTGACTGGTTTCAAACCTGCCTGCTACCATCTTGCACAGTACATCACCCCAGCATGAGGACCCCCATGTTTGACCTTCTGTTCAGTTTTACCTTTCCACCTCATCCCCTCATACAGTATCCCATCATGTGCCAAGCACAGGAACTTGAACATTCTGGTGTAGACATCTGGCAAAGAGTGCAACAGCTAGACCAACAAGGTATCTAGTGGAGTAAAGGCACTTGCCACCTCGCTTGTCAAGCTCAGTTTGATACCTGGACTTATACGGTTCAAGAAGAAAATAAGTGACTTATGCAAGTTGTCTTCTGATGTCTATGTGTGTGCTGTGGCACATGCACTTTAGTACATATGAACACATACTCACTCCTTCCACAAACATAACATAAAGGGAAAAACATATGAACTGTTAAATGATTGAATCAGTGCAATTGGTAACTTCCATCTAAAATCATATCTGATCCATAAAGAAAGACGTTCTGCAATTTTGGTTTCAATAAATGAAGTTGATGTGCTGCCGTGGTTTAAGATTCTTATTCTTTGTTCCTGTATTTGCTGACATATGCAGCCTCCTGTAAAATGGAGCTTCAGCAATGGATTCTTGGATCTAGCCCTGGTGATAGAAGTTAAGAGTGTAAGAAACGGTTCTGGAATCTTGAGAAAATGGACACACAATTCAAAGTATTTCTTTAAGGTTAAAAAATATATATATATTACATCAGAAAGGAGCATAGTCATGCTGAGTGAGGCAGACAAGCACCCCAGTGTGTGCAGTATGTGAGCACATGTGGAAGTTCTGCTAAGTTCTTATTCCTAATGCAAAGGGATCCCGTACTTCATACTGAGTGGTCAGAGCTTCACCTCACATTCTCACAAGATTAGCTAGTTTGAACTAATGCAGCCAAGACACTGAGTGCATTTTTTCTTTAGCAGAGTGTGAAACCTTCAGCATATATTTCGACTTCAAGAAGTGATGGCAGTTGAGGAATTAGAGCTCCTGCCAGCCAGCTTCTCCAGTTTCTTTTTAAGTTTTGTCTTCTTTAACTCTTTGCTGGAAAGAGCAGCACCCTTCATTTACACGTCCCACTGGAGCAGGCTCCAGATATGTCATTCATACTTGTTTCTAGGAACCAGTAACATCAGTGTAGGCTCTTTACAACTGTTTGTGACAAATCTAAGACACAAGACTGACTCTTTCTCAACTTTAGAATCTGAATTATTCACCCAAAGCCTCATACAAACATTAGCAAGAGCTTAAAATCCAGAGGGATTAGTTTCATTAGAGTATTTTTTTTTTTTTTTTTTTTTTTTAAGATAACAGATTTGCCTGAACTTGAATGTGAGTATCTTTCCTGGAAAAGCTTGTGAGATGTGAGAATCAATAACCATCCAGTAAAGGTTCACCTGGCATCCTCTCTATACATGTTTCTACCAGTGATTTCTGAAGGAGTTCACCATGGCAAAGTGAAGCTGATCATGGATCATGAGCTGAGTGTTGTTGGCTTGGTCCATTCTTGCACTCCGTCCAACATTTGGGAGCAATCACTGAAGATCTGCGCAGATTACATCATTGGGCTCATTTGTCTCCTGGCACTGGCCAGGATTCAGCCTATGGAAAGAAATGTGAGTTGCAGAAGACAGGCAAGTGAGGTCCTGGTCCCTGGCGCTCATTCCTCAAAAGGCAGGACTTCTGTTAAGTTGTTCCTCTTTTACAGTGATGTTGGTTCACTTCTGATAACCTTAAAAAAATATTCATTCTGTCTCTCTCTCCCCCTTTCTCTCCTCCGATGTGTGTGTCTATGCACACCACGCACACGTGCAGCTTCCTACAGAATCCAAAACAGGATGTCAGATCCTCAGGGCCAGAGTTACAGGTGGTTTTAGCCATCCAACCAATGTGCTGGGAACCGTTTTTCTGCTCTTTGCAAGAGCAGTGAGTGCTCTCATCCCTAGGTCTTCTCTGCATCCTACACTTCTGATGCCTGGTCATCTCCTTATATCACTTTACATTTGCACTTTAGCTGTCCTAGTGTAGGTATTACACCGTATTGTGCAAACACTCCGTTCATCAAACCCACTTTATCCAGTGTAAATACTCTCATTTCCTGGCCTGGCGTCTGCCTTATATAGATATTACTTGTGGAATGGGAAAGGAACTGTAAAAAATACACAAGACCAGGCAGTTGTTGGTAATAGAAGCAAAGGGTTTAAACTTCTGCCACTGGCATAATTGGAATCTATTTTGCTTATGTTATACATAAAGGTTTTAATAGTCTCAAGAACACACATACAAATAGTTAAAAGTGAATGCCTGTCCCCAGAACTCTCCCGAAGAGCATTTTAAAGAAAGAAGACATGGCAATAAAATTAACTGAACTTGAACTGGAAGCTGAAAAGTCAGAGCAGCTATGCGTATCAGAAATATTTCTATAAAAGCCGAGTTCTGTAACTTCCAGGAGTTGCTGCCTTTTTCTTCTTATAGTCTGGGATCTAACTGATTCAGACAAGGTAATAATCGATGGTTAAACAGAAACGTGCAATCTACAGTTTGTGCCAGGAGCAAGATCTTTTTTGTTAGCCACACTTTTGCTACCTCTGAGTGACAAGCATCTCTGGCTCCATTTTGTCCAGGAATCGCGAAGACAGGCACTGATGGAGTGTGCCTGATCAAGTGGAAAGTTAGGTTTGATGAGATGAAATGAGTTCACAGGAAAACCAAAACCAATTGAACGAAAGCAGAAAAACAAAAGTGCTACCTAGAAAACTATCTGGAGTTCAGCCAGGTCTGGTGACACATTACGAAGAAGGATGGCCACAGACTTTGTGCAGTGTCAAGTCAGGCAGGAAGAGCAGAGCTCCTGGGAGGCTATTAGTTCTATCTTTAAGGGTAAAATCATCTCGACGGGCAGCATTAAAAACATACCTTTCAACTTCTGTCACTCCCCATTGAGGTTGTTGCTTATTGAAGAGTCCAGAATGTTATATTTGCACAGCAAGCCACAATGTGGCGTAGGCGGTATGTTTTGTCTTTCTTTGCTGGAGCACTGCACATTGTTACTGTTGGCTGTGGGATTAGTGCAAACGTGGACTTGATTCCCTTCCTAGACAGGAGTCACTCATTTGTGTGTATGTTCTGAGCTCTCAGAGAACAACTTCCTGAGTGTGTGAATTCAGTATTGGATAAAGCCAAATGGCTTCTGCTCCCGAGGGACCGAGACACTTCCCACTAATATTTATTGCTTCCTTAACCCCAGAGGAGGGCCTGGAATATGTAGAGAGAAATTAAATAGACAGGGTCAAAACAGACTTAGTATTATGTAATTATAATAAAATGACTTCTATCATCCTGAACAATGATTGTAAACTAATTGATCAACAGCCTCTAACTAACCAAGTCTGATTCTCCTGGGGAGTAATTGTACATGTAATAAAATATAGATCTCCACATATCTTTCATTTCCATTTCTAAGGCTGATTCTGTAAAGTCTACTTTTGTGGTCCCTAACATTAACTTTAGTAAACAGATTTGTGCTTGAGTTTTCATATTCACCAGAATTTTACAGAAAAAGCACGAAATAAAAACCAAAATAGCAACAACAACAGATGCAAGCTAAGCAAGGCACTTATCTTGAGGTTCACTTTGTACAGGAACACTTTCATTTGATAAGAGCACACCATCTTGGAACAGGAAGTAGAGAAAATTACCATGCATGCTCTGGCCCCCAGCACACAGTCATTCTGTCCAGCAGCTAATTCATGCTGCTGGCTTTTACAAGTGAAATGGAGTATTCCATCGTCCGCTATCTAGGGCAACAGGCACTCTTTTGCCAGCGACAAGAATCAGGGAAATGAGGTATGTAAAAACCTGTTTTTTATGACCTATTTGATATCTGAGCACCATGTGAGTTGGTGGTTAATTTGAATTATTTTCTAGAACTATTATTTATATATTGTGGTGAAGCAAAATGTAAAAATATAGAGATAAAAAAAGATTATTAAACTTTTAACCATGCTAATATAACAGAATAGAAATGAAAATTGTGTGGTGTGTTGAGGTGTGTGTGTGTGTGTGTGTGTGTGTGTACATCTTTAAAACAGAAGAGATGATTTTGCAAAATTCCCTCGTAGTTGAAATGAAAATACCTCTTGTTGACCCAGTGTTACGGACTAAGGAGTTGTTCTTTAAAATAGGTGTTTGTCCTGGGCTGTGTTTTTGATTAAGATCCAGTTCTATATGACGGCTTTCTAAAGCCTACTTTCAGAGAGGTAATGTGGTCTATTAACAGTTCATATATTCCCTGGAAGGGCTGAAACGTTTCTGATTTTAAAAGTTACTTTATCTACTTTGTATTAACAGTTGAAAGTCAGGAATCAAGCAACTCACGGCCAAACACGAAACACAAAACCAAACCAAACCAAGACCAGACCTTCCCATTGCCTTCTTACTCTGTGGCTTAGAGTGAGCAGGGGCAGACAGAAGCCATGTGTCTACCAGTCCGGGGCAGCATCTCACTACCTCATGCCACGGGAGCCTCTCCATGCGCGTATTTATTGCTCTTCTAAGGCAGTAGACAGTGCACATGGATGTAAACATTCCCATCTCTGTTTCTTCACTGAAACAACATAAAGACAAAGTGGAAAGTCAGATTTTTTTTTTTTAATGAAAATGTGCCTGAAATTAATGTCACTGCATTTCACATATATTTGTGGCAGAACCTTTAGGAGAGGACAGAGTGGCTTCTCCTAGAAAACAACAGTCTTTTCCCACAGAAATGCCTTTCTTCAAGAGCGAAGCCCGAGTGTGAAAAGCAGGGATGAGAGGGAAAGAGGGTGTGTGGGGCAGTGATCTGTGACAGGCAATCTGGCACCCGGTTGAGCATAAGCGTAAAATCTGGGCGACCCCGTGGAGCAATCCACAAGGGACTGAAAAACTTTATGCCAATGCTCCGGGAGGCTTTTGATTCCAGTCAAGGTCATATACCACCTCTCCTCAGGTAGAGGCGTGGCCACACAGCCCCAAGCCATCCCCATGTTAATGAGGGACCTAGAGGCTTAGCCACGCCCCTTCCCAGTTACTATATCTGCCTCACATCTCTCATAGGCCATGGGGTACAATTCCATCCACGCCACTCCACATGATGACAATAAACGTCTTAGAATTATGAACTGTCTCTTCATCTGGACCCGCCGTGGGAAGCGAGGGATCCGGCCCTCGATTAAGGAGCTGCATCTAATCTCTTGCCGAGGGCTTCCCCGAGCTCCCAGATGGTACCCATTCACCCAAGCCTAAGCAGTTAGCCCGGTGCCCCAAGCCGCTGAATCCCGACTGCTGTGTCTCGGGCTAGAGGACCCACGGAGACGGCTGCCGCCTGTTCCCCGAAAATGGCTCCCTCCCCCACCCAGGGGCAGGGCCAGCAAAGGCTTCTCACAGCCCCTACCTGCCCTTTGGACTGTGTGGGAAGACTCGAGGTCACTTCCAGCGTGTCTGCTGTCCCACCCAGAGTCGAAGAGCCTGGAACAGACACGTGGGGCTTTATCCCACTGCTCCAGGCATGTTCCCAACAAGGGTGTGACCCAGGATCAGTGGCTTCTCAAAACAGAACATGACATATTTAAAAAGAAATATTAAGATAATAAATTTTGTTTTTAAATTTTAGAAGAACTGTGTCACTACTATGGCAATATAAAATGCAAACTTAAATGTGTATTGCATGCAAATACAGCTGTGGGGGCTGAGTTAAAAAGTGATCTATTAATGAAGTTACTGATAAGGTCTTTTTGTCTCTAGAAAGGGAAAAAGCCTCTTGTGGTGGTGGTCATCTATTCTGGGCTTTGCCAGGATGCTTTATTTGAATGATAAGTAGCAAATGGTGAAGTCCCAGTGCCCTTTCTCTTTTAAGTGCCTATTCATGAGGATGTGAACGAATGCAATCTGAACCTAAGTGCTTTCCAATTCTTTTTTTTCTTTTTTCTTTTTTCTTTTTTTCTTTTTTTTTGGTTTTTTTCAAGACAGGGTTTCTCTGTTGTGTAGCCCTGGCTGTCCTGGAACTCACTCTGTAAACCAGGCTGGCCTCAAACTCAGAAATCCTCTTGCCTCTGCCTCCCAAGTGCTGGGATTAAAGGTGTGCGCCACCACTGCCCAGTGCTTTCCAATTCTTAAGGTTGACAGACTCCAGGGGCAATACTTTGAGACAAGCTAGTTGTTTGTTCCCATTTTAATGAGTTTCAAAGAGCAACTATGAGGGCTAGAAAGGTGACTCAGTGGTTGAGAGAGCTTGCTGCTCTTCCACAGCTCAGTTCCAGCTACATATTAGGTGGCTCACAAACACCTGTAACTCCAGCCCCAGGGGATCCATTTCCCTCTCTGGCCTGTAGAATACCTGCACTCATGTGGCATATGCACATGCAGATATATGCACATAAGTAAAAATAGATAACTACTTAAAATGCACAGAAAGAGGTTTGGTTTTTGATCTTTTGGTATTTGGTACTATTTTATGCCTCTTCATCATCATCATCACGATCACCATCATCACCATCATCACCACCATCATCATCATCATTTGTTTCATAGACGCTTTCCTTGCCAGCTTTCACTTCCAGATGCTTCCTTCTCATCCTTTTAAATCCCTAGCTCATTTATTCATTATTATTAATTATTATTTGTCTTTTTCAAACCACCCCACACCTTCAGCTGAAAGCTCTTCGTTTCCTCATCTTTCTACATTCTATGACAGCAGTCATGAAACATGGTATATATAGAACACAGAAAGTGGAAGCCCAAGGAGTTTATCAGAAGCCAGAAAAGTAACCAGGAGGGAAGAGGGCTAAGAATTTGAGAGGGAAGAAGATGGATGGCTGGTCTTCTAACACACCTTGGTGACTCCCTGTCTTCTGCCTCATCCATCTTGTTAACTTAGAAGTAATGACTCTCCCAGAAACTCCTGTTCTACTCAGAAACCTGCTTTGCTGAACCATCAGTCTAGCTCTCCTAGAGAGAGGTGGAACTCTCTTAGAAGCACAGGAAGACTGCTCTACCAAACAGGAAAACTAATCCACTAAGAATCATGGTCTATGTGTGAGAAAGCTGGTATGACACACAGACCAAAGCAAGCAACTGCAGAGCAAACTCTTTGAACTACAATCCGCACAGCCTATATTCTTAATATCCCAAAGGGATATAGAAGGATCCTGAAAAAAGTATTATGAAAGAAACATTTGGGATATGTGACAGCAGAAAGTCCCTGACCTCGCCACCCCGAAGGCCCTATCTAGGTTCTTGGAGCTCATGGTGGAAGGAGGGAAAACACTCCTGAAAATTGTTCCCTGATCTCTACACAGGCAGACACTCACATCACGCCACATGCACACTAGGTAGTAGGAATAGTTATAATAATAATATATAATAGTAATAATAGAGGATAATTGATTATTATAAAATATAATGGCTAACAAAAGGAACCTATTTTATCACAGTATATTAATAACAAATATTAATAATAAATGGAAAAAATATAATTATAAATCTATAATAATACAAAACTAATAAAGGAAACATTTGAAAAAGATCTTGAAAATCAAAAATGTAGTGGCAGAAAAAAATCTCATTAGTTATACCACAGGATAAAATTGAAAAAAATTCTCCCAGAAAATGATACACACAGAAAAATAATTGGAAATGAGGGAAAAGGGAAATAAACTTAAAGAACAATTTGAAATGTCCAACTTCCAAATCCAGGAAGTTAAACACAGAAGGCTAAAGTAGGAAGGAAGACTGTCTAAGACCTGTGGCAGAAATGTCCTCAGAGCTGTGGAGGAGAAAGGGCTCCCTGGAGAGACTCATTCTTTAATCTTAAAAGAATAGAGACAAGGAAGTGACCCTGAATTCAAAGCACATTCTGTGTTTCAGCAGTTGCTTCAGAACTAGAATCTAACAGAGTCCGAACTTCAGGATTTCTGGCAACCTAGAGCTCCTCATCCAGCCACACCATTGGTCATACCTGGTGATGGGATCAAGCCATGATACACATGGCTCATCTACAAAATGTTTGTTTCCATTGACCTATGAACTTCATAATTTCATTTTTTTCAACATTTGGATAATAATATTCCATCATGTAAATGTACCACATTTTTACAATGATTTTTAAAATATTTTTTGAAATAATATAATTACATTATTTTCCCCTTCCACTTTCTCTCTCCAATCTCTCCCACGTACCCCTTTGCTCTTTCAATTTCATGGCTTCTTTTTAAAGAAACTTATTGTTACACACACACACACACACACACACATTTATGTATGTATATATACATACACACATATTGCTAAATACAGAACTATAACTTTCTCAGTCTATGTAATGTCACCTGTGTGTATATTATCTCAGGGCTGAGCACATGGTATTTGTCCTATCACTGTTCTAGTGCTTTGAAGAGACACCATGATCAAGGCAACTCTTATAAGGAAAAACATTGAACTGGGGACTTGCTTACAGCTTCAGAAGCTTAGTCCGTCATCTTCATGGTGGGTGCACAGTGGCAAGCAGAGGGACAGACAAGAAGGCATGGTGCTCCAAAAGAAGCTAGGGAGTACATCCTGGTCCATAGGCAATATGCAGAGAGATGAGAGAGAGAGAGAGAGAGAGAGAGAGAGAGAGAGAGAGAGAGAGAGAGAGAGAGAGAGAGAGAGAGTCTGGCATGGGCTTTTAAAACCTCAAAGCTTATTCCCAGTGACATACTTCCTTCAACAAGGATACACATACTCTAACATGGTCACACCTCCTAATCCTTCCCAAACAATTTAGCAACTGGGGACTCATCATACAAATACATGAGCCCATTGGGGACATTTTCCTTCAAAGCAATAGATGTTTGGATAACCACAGAGGGTTTTTCCACCGGAAGAGCCTTTCTCCCGCTTTCAGCATTCTCTGGTTGCTGTAGTTCTTTGTCTAGAGTCGAGGCTGAAAACAGGAGCTTTCCCATTTCTGTGTTAGCATACTTATTGGTGTCTTACTTGTCAAGCCTTCTTTAGGCAGCCATGTTGATGAGACCCTATGGGTATAGCCTTGCTGACATGTCTAGGAGACAGAATCTCACAACAGACTTTCTGCTCCTTTGGCTCCTACAACTTTCCTGATCCCTCTCCCACAGCAATGCTTGAGTGATTCATCATTCGATGGACATCTAGGCTCCCTCCACTTCCTGGCTGCTGAGTATGACATCAGTGGACATGGATGAGCTAGTGTCTCTGAGGTAGGATATGATGAATGAAAATGAAAGCTCATTGTGAACTGTCAGTACACTGCACAAGCTCCTGGAACTATCATCTTGGAGTTGATCAAGTTTCGCTAAGTTCCTTTAGATGGTAGGCATCACTCCTACCAACAACACAGTCAGGAAAGCAGATACATTCCAGGAAGGAAAGGGCATTAGGTTTTCTAGACCTGGCTACATTCAGAAAAGGTGGCTTGTGATGTGTATCAGTCCATTGGTACTCTCCTCATACTGGAGAGTCTGTTGTGGGATTTAGAGAGGCTATGCCCTTGCACATTTATAACAAGGAAACTACTCATTTGTCATCTCTAATTCCTTCATTTAAGCTCCTCCCTTAAACAGGCCTGTCCTCTTCCTCTTTGTGTTTTCAGTGGGCGATAGTTATTACCATCTTATTAGATCTGAACATTTCAGTTGAACAAGAGCTCTCGAACCTCAAGAAGACCTTCTGACACTAAGTTTTGGATCCACAAAGGATAGATTTATTATTATAGCATTTTGATCAGGACAAAGATTGATTAAGCTTCTTATTATATAGGCTAAAGTCCTCAGTAGGGTCCAGCAGCCTCCTGGCAACAGTCTCCCCACCATGATGCTTTCTTTCTTCCTGTATTCTTGATGGTGACTTCTTCAAGTTTACAGCAATTTTTCAGAGTCCAAGCCTTAACTGTCCCAGCTAGGAAAGGTCTCCCTCAGCACTAAATGATTCTTCTGCTGTAAAAGCTGCCATCTACTCTCGCATCAAGCCCCATCTCTCAAATGCACATTCATCTGACCAGTCACTCTTGCATTTTTGACATATTTTCTCCTGCAGCTAGGCTAGAAGTCCATGTTACAGGCTCATCAGGACAGCAAAGCAGCTGGTAATTGGGCAGTGTGCTGACTTCTGCTTTTAGATGAGAAGATTGAAAGGAATAAATAGTACATTTTTCAGTCTCAATTTTCCTAGAGTAATGTACATAGGAATGACTCTGAACACTGAAGACTTGGGTAAATTTACTATCCTGTTTGCCAGTTAAAAATGCTTTCATGTTCTTTATTCTAGTTTCATTTCTTTCAATATCATGAATACCTTGACACAAACAACTTAGAAAAAATAGTTTACTTGGCTTATGATTCGTGGTTACAATCCATCACTGGAGGGAAGTCACAGGGGCAGGAGTGTGTCACAGCACAGTCACAGACAAGAGAAGAGAGGGGGAAATGCACCCACGATACCTCCATGCTCTCTACTCTGCTCGCTCTCGACTTTTGTACAAACCAGAGCTCTAATACAGGGAATGGTGCTGCCCTCAGTGAACTGAGTCAATGTACAACCAGGAAAATTCCCTATGATCAGCACATACGCCAATCAGATCTAGATAATACTTCATTAAGACTCTTTCCAGGTGACTGTATATTGTGGCAAGTTGACATTTAAAACTAACCATCACAGTGACCAATAATATTTTCTAAGTTTTTAACCATCTGTAGTTCAGAAATACCAATATCTCTCAGTGAATGACACAAGAAAAAGGAAGGCAATCTATAGGGTCTCTACCTTAAACTGGACTGTTAAACTCTATAATGTACTTATCTTTCCTAAATAAGAAGTTCTTATAATTCATTAACAAGTAAACTAATCTTCATCTTATCAGCTAGTAGGTCTAGAGCTGCTGAGGCAACATCTAATATACTTGCGGATTGCATTAGATGAATGACAGGTCATTTGGCATACAAATTATTCCTAATATGATTTCCCTACCATCTTTCTGTCTTATTGCAGCCGGGGTAATGAAAACAGACTGACTCACCGGCGTCAGACGGTTCTTCGTGAGAAGGGAAGAAGGTTGGCTAATCGAGGACCAGCATACATGTTTAATGATCACGCCACAAGCCTGTCTATTGAAGAGGAACGCTTTCTAGATGCAGCTGAATATGGCAACATCCCAGTGGTGCGGAAGATGCTCGAAGAGTGTCTCTCCCTCAACGTTAACTGTGTGGATTACATGGGCCAGAATGCCCTACAGTTGGCAGTGGCCAATGAGCACCTGGAAATTACAGAGCTGTTACTCAAGAAGGAAAACTTGTCTCGAGTTGGGGATGCTTTACTTTTAGCTATTAGTAAAGGTTATGTACGGATTGTGGAGGCAATCCTCAACCATCCAGCTTTTGCTGAAGGCAAGAGGTTAGCGACAAGCCCCAGCCAGTCTGAACTCCAGCAAGATGACTTTTATGCCTATGATGAAGATGGGACACGGTTCTCCCATGACGTGACCCCAATCATTCTGGCTGCCCATTGCCAGGAATATGAAATTGTGCATACCCTGCTGAGAAAGGGTGCCCGGATTGAACGGCCTCATGATTATTTCTGCAAGTGTACAGAATGCAGTCAGAAGCAAAAGCATGACTCCTTCAGCCACTCTAGATCCAGGATCAATGCCTACAAAGGCCTGGCAAGTCCAGCATACCTCTCATTGTCCAGTGAAGACCCAGTCATGACAGCCTTAGAACTTAGCAATGAGCTGGCAGTGCTCGCCAACATTGAAAAAGAGTTCAAGGTAGGTCGTTCACAAAGCTCAAGTGCTAAGTAGATGTATGAGTGATGTGCTGTAAACTATCAGAGCAAGGAATATACACTGCCTACCAGGTTTTGGTAAAGTTCTGTAGAAGCTGTCATCTCAGCTATGTGTGGACGAGTTGACAGGAATTTGGAAGGTTCAGAGAATGGGAAAGTAAAGCCAAGGTGTATTTTCCACGATGTGCTAATTTCTGTGCATGTTGGGCTTTTATGCAGATGTGTGTGTATGTGTGGGGATAAGATATGTATGTGGTATGTGTGTTTATGTGAGTGTGTGCAAATGGGTGCATATGCACACGTGTGTATGTGGAACCAATGGCTTCATTGGGTATCTTCCTTGATCATTCTCTACCTTATTGTTTGAGACAGGATCTCTCACTGAACCTGGATCTCACTAATACAGCTAAATGTCTGGGTAATGAGCTTCAGGTATCCAGTATCTGAACCTAGTGCTGGGGTTACCGACATGGGTCAGTATGCACAGTTTTTTTTTTAATAGCATGTTCCAGGGATCTCAATTAAAGTACTAATTCTTGTATAGCAGGAACTTTCTTGACTGAATCATTTTCCCAGCCTCTATTTTATGTTTCATTCAATAAGTATAATTATTGTTGTAATGATCTGCTTTCTAGCAGATATTTTGCATTTGTTACAGTCCTGAATGGATATTCTTTTCTAATCTACACAAGGACTGGGGGAAGAATGGTTTAGTAGCACTTGAATTCAACAACTGGTAAATGACAGAGCTGGAGTTAGAATAGAGGCTTACTCTAATTTTTAGCTTCCTTGTCTTAAAACACACCATGTTTGTGTGTAGTACACAGTAAGACATGCCACTGCATCAGAAAGATGAAGAAGGCACAGTTTGAGAGGCAATACATACATAAACAGACACGACATAAAGCAAATGGTGACTGTTAGGTAGAGTTTAGGCCACTGTGCTATAGAAGTTAAGGATTAAATTCCTCCTAGTCTTCAGCCAACTCTCATGGGAGGTGGCACTTCAGCTATGTGTAGAAAAATGAATGGGATTTTTGGAGGGCTGAGAATGAGAGAAAAGATGCAACAGAACGTCTTGTACACATGAGTGAAGCAGGCATGCTGAACTTTAAGCTGACTCTTACTAGAAGTGCCTAGGGAAAGATGACGTATCACATCCATGTGTCTAGGTGGTCCTTGCCACATTTGGAGAGGATAACAGCTCAGACTCCAAGCCAAAGAGCATCCTCATAGTGCAGAGCTTCCTCCATGAGTTATCCAGTCTGATTGTCTTCATCTTTCTCTGTCCTGCCTTGTCATGGCTATTTGTGTATATGTATATATGTTTATGTACATATGCTTGTATGTGAATATGCATGCATGCATGCTTCCTCAGTCACTGTCAACATTGTTCTTTGTGTGTGTGTGTGTGTGTGTGTGTGTGTGTGTGTGTGTGTGTGTGTGTGCACACACGCACCATGGCATGTGTATGGAGGTCAGAGACCAACTTGTGAATTGATTCTCACCTTATATGGATTCTGGGGACTGACCATGTTTTGTAAGGTTTGGTGACAAGAACCTTTATTTGCTGACCTATCTCATCAGCCCTTGGCCTTAGGTTTTGAGACAGGGTCTCTCATTGTATCTGGAGCTCCCTTATTTGGCTAGGCTGGTAGTTCAAAGAGTTCCCAGGATTTGCCTGCCTCTGCCTCCCTAGCACTGGGATTAAAGGCTTGGCCTTTTATGTTGGTGCTGGGATTGAACTCAGGTCTTCAAACCTGTGTTGCAAATACTTTATGGGCTGAGCTATTACCCCAGCCCCAGCTCAGCATTGTCTACTTTACCAAACTATATGTAGCTCTGAATAAAGTCATTTCAACAAACTCAGTGTTTTATACAAGTGCATGATAGCATAATCTCTATTCCATGTGGTTTCTATACTGTGCACCTTTAGAGACTACAGTGCAGTCTCTCCTGGGTAGGTCCTTGGGGTCACTATTGTTGAACACAGGACACAGAGAAGATAAAACTGGAGAGATGAAAGAATTTATCATACTGCCAGGAGATGTATCCAGTTTAAAACCTAGAAATTGCTTATTCCTAGAAAATTTGCATCCATTTAGTATTTTCTGACAACTCTTGAACACTGGAATCTGAAACTTCAGAAGGCAAAAATCCATGGAAGGGGAAGAGCTACTGCACACAGTGGGCCTTGGATACCTTCCTTACCTCAGTCTTGCTGGCAGCTCACTCAAGAACGGTGTCTTCTCTGGCAATGATGGAGAATGAAGAGGCTATGTACACTAAAGATAATCCTGATTCTCACTGCTAAAATTGACCACACATGTGAACTTTAGCATTTTCAAAACTTTTTATTGGATCTTTGTGAATTTCACATCATGCACCCCAATCCCACTCATCTCTACCCCCCCATACCCACTCTCCAACAGTGCGACCTCTTGCCCAACAGAGGAAAGAAATCTTGTAGAAACTGCAGTGTGCCGCAGTGTGTCCCATAGTATACCTTTTTTGCCTACACTTTGCTTTGCAAATGTTCATTGTAATGATGCATTGGCTTCTGCTACTCTGTCAATACTGGAACCTCACTGGCACTCCCCTCGTGCTGGTGCATGATGTCCTGCAGATCCTGTAGTTTTGGATTTGTGGGACCTTCCCCTTTATGAACTGTAGCAGTTCATTGATGCTGTAGATGTTGGGGTGGGCCAATTCAAAGCCCTGAATCTGGACTGAAAGGTATCTGAGCTGGTCAACTCTACTACTGCTTTCTCTTCTGCTGTCACACTCTCAGGGCCAGATCACTTGCAGTCCCACATCTAGGGCCAGTTCTACTCTGCTGCCCAGGTGAGGTACAGGGCCTGCTCACTCGAACACAGCAACACGTGGTCATGATTAGCTCTCCTGCTCTCATGACCTAAGGGCCAGCTCTGCCACCTGCCTCAGGTGGCAAGGGGAAAGGGCAGGGGAGAGCAGCACAGCAAACAAGTTGCAGGTCCAGCCCCCCCTCAGGACCACTCACCCAAGCCCCAGCCATTCAGGTCATCATTACCCTGCTGCCCAGGTGAAGTGCAGAGCCTGCTATCCTGCTTTCATGACCCAGTTGGGGCCAACTCTCCTATCCACCATCCATGATGAGGGCAAAAGGAAGGAGAGATTTTTTTCCTCGATGATACCACTGTGCAGGAGGCAAGAGGCAGGGCCAGCTCTCCCACTTTGCCCACGTGATGGGTGAGGCCAGTTCTGCACAGCCTCCAGACATCAAGATGTCCCTCAGCAGCAGCCCAGACCAGGGAAGTCTGCCTGGTCTTTGGTGCTAACAGACCCCTGCTGCTGCAGGGCCACACCACAGACTGAGACATGGTCACCAGCTACTCGCATCAGGCTGTTCCTCACTGCTCCTGAGTCTCCTCCCTTCTGCCCCCCTTCCCTGTGTCTACATCCTTCTGTTTCTCTTTTTCTTCCTTTTCTTCACTACTTGCTTCTCTTGGCAGTGCCTGGGGGTCTCTAAGTGTCAGGGGTCATCAGGGGTGGTCTCAGGAGTGCTATGTCTTGTTTATGCATCACAGCACAAGGCAGGGGTCATCTCAAGCCTTTGTGGTGCTGGACTGGTGGTTGTCTCAGGCTAGCTCCTTGTCCAGGCCTCCTGGCTCCATAATGGTGGTTGTCTCAGGCTTGATTTTTTTTTTCAGGGAAGGTTAGGCTAATTAACATTCAGGTGTTCATAGGTCATAACACTGAGCATACATGTAAACTCTCTCCTCTCTGCTGCCCACTGACGCACATGTGATGTGGCAGCCACACCTGTAACACATCGAGGGCAGGTGAGCTGATAGCATTTTAGCACTAGTCCACCCAAATCTCTATCAGCGAGCCTCATCTTCAGCAGACAGGTGAAGTGTGGGAAGTCTAAGGCATCCCTTAGGGTTTATGGTGACACCATTAGAGGGAGGTCCCGTATTACTAGGTACACACGATATTTTCCAAATGAATGAAGTACTTTAACTCAAGAATATAGGCTTCACAGAGTAACGTGAGATCTTGACTACTGTAAGCTTGACAGAATTAAGCCTTGGCCGTGGACATAAAAATTAGAAAGCAAACAAGCAAACAAATAAACAAACACAAACCAAATTGGAAGCCCAGAACTTTTATTTTGATACTATAGAAGAGCAGATTTTCCTGGCTCTACTCTAAGCTCAAACCAGGAGTGAGAAAGTTCAGAGGGAAAGAGCAGTATAGATGGCCTTGTTGACAAATACACGTCCCCAGTCCCGTAAGTCCATTGGCGGTGCGTCTCTGAACCCCGCTACCTCGTGGGTTGCCTGTAGTAACACAATGACTCTAGTTCCCCATTCATTTCCTTTATGCCATAGGAGCATCAGCATGCCTGTAGTTCCGAAGAGAAAGCTTTGCTGCTGCTTTTTCAGCTCCATTATGTGTCCCTAGAGGTCTGTGCACTGCCACACACATGGCTTTCCAGATGCTTCTGCTGCAGAGAGGGGGAAGAGAATAGCAGAGGAGCTACTGTTGTGCCTATTTTTAAATCATTGCTATGTTCTTCTGTATAATGTTTAAAAACGTCTGGCTTTGCCTGCTTGAAAGATAAGTATTTTTCAAGAAACTAGGCTGAATTTGGAAGTGGTATTTGTTAGTATTAAGGTGGTGTGCTTATTATCAGATCTTATAGGGGAGCAAAGGGTGTCACTTACTTGAGATATAACCTGCAAGATGGAGTCACATACCAGGGACACAGAGCTGAGGTCCTGGCTGACCAAACAGGAAGGAGAAAATGTACTCTTGTTGAGATTTATGAATTATTTTAAGTTATTTCCATTCTGGCTTCATGACAGAGCAGTGCTCACTAGGAGACCAGACAAGGAGCTGCCATTGTCTACCTCACATACCTGTGAAGCAGCAAGCAGGAATTCAGATACAGCCATGCTTTCTGTCCTTCCATGCTCTCTTCTGTACATTCAGAGGCTTATTGTATGCCTCACACTATGCTGGCTCAGGTAGACTCAGAAGAGAAGTAAGATATAGCACTTGTCCAGAAAGATACTCAAATTAACTCACAAAAAATCCAAAAAAAACCAAGTAGCTTTTCTGTACACCAATGACTACCATGTTGAGAAGCAGATCGTGTACATATTCCCATTTACAACAGTCTCAGAATACACATCGAAGAATAAACCTAATCCAGGAAGTGAAAGACCTCTACAACAGAACTTTAACTATCTGAAGAGAGAGACTGAGGATGACACTAGAAAATGAAACCTCTCAAACTCATGCATTGGCAGATTCAATAGCGGAAAAATAGCCATTCTATCAAAAGCAGCTCCCATCTTAACAACGATGGAGAGAGGGCCTGGGGATGAGCCCTGGTTAGTTACTCAATGCAAAGTCTTTAGCCACAGAAACATACATGCAGGCAACCCAGAGGTGATTCACAGGGCATATGTATGTCTTTATTTATTCAATATATATAACAACAATGGTTAATGCCCCCATGAATTTGGGAGAGCTTGTGAAGGGTAAATGGAAGTGGTAGGAAAAAGGAGAGGTGAAAATTATGTAATTATATTTTAATTGCATGGAGATGGGGAAGTACGTGATTGTTGAAGAGAGACAGATGTGTAAAAAAACGAATAGAGCAGCATTCTGCATGCACGCTCACGTTGTGCACAGACGTTTTCCTTTGCGTTTCCTGTGTGCTGTGAAGTGAATGGCTAGAGGACGTCTCTTTCTAACAGATTTTAGGTCTGCGACAGTTCACAGCTACAGTAAGGTTTATCGGGACAGCCGGCTTCAGGGGGTCTGATACCCTCCACATCTCCTGCAGTCCTTTCTCTTCCTGCTCCTTCAGCTTCCCAGCTGCAGTAGAATCTGGAGGATAAATGCTGAGCACCCAAAGCTCCATTAGTGAAAACGGCAGGACAGCTGACGGATCTCGAAGAATGTGTTTCCCTGATTCTTACTTACTTTTACCTTTCCCAAAGGGTAGTATCTATTCATCTCTTGTCTTCTCACATGAACTATGGCAGAGCTGTGATGAGTGAACCTTTTATTGATCATTATCCTAAAGATCAGGGAGTCCCAGACTGAAGGCAGTTCCTATAGCATGGTTGGGCACCTGTCATTATCTAGAGAATAATATTCTGCCTTAGTCCTGGTCTTCAGGTACATCTTTCTCTGTTTAAAGTCTCCTAGCTTAGCAACATGGTGTGGTGCCCTCAAAGGCAGTGAATGAATTTGGGGCCGAACAAATTTATGTCAAGGTTATAGATTGAATGAGTTGGGGTACATTATTTACCCGCAGCACAATTATATGGCAGATAAATAGGGTTGTATCTACCTGCTCTATCCCAGGTTTTAATGACAGGATGTTTTGTTTAACATTTGGTGAAATAAGGAAGACCTTATTTCAGGGAAGAAAACAAGGAGGGAGGAAGCATTAGGACGGTGCAGACGAAGATGTGAGGAGATGCTGTACGGAAGAGCAGCGGCAGTTTATGCTCCCTGAATCACGACCTTCGTCCGGATTCTTCCCAGCAGTACCTCAGCTCATTGGAACGATACAATAATGCCATTAAAGTTTCTCCGTTAAACATGGCTTGGTTTTAAAACTGTCTCACTGTGTAGCTCACACTGATCTGAAACTCATCACCCCTCTGCTTCTGCCTCTCAAGTGCTGGGATTAAAGGTACTCTCCACAATGGCAGGAGCTCCCCTAAACCTGCAGGTACTCGCGCATACCTGCTGGTACCACACATACACCTGTAGGTACGCCGATGCTTGCAGCTGCCCTACACATACCTGAAGGTACCATCCCTCCACACCCGCAGGTGTACTCATGTACTCATAACCATGTACTCATACATGCATCCCCCCAACACACACACACACGCACGCGCACGCACATGCACACACACACACACACACACACACACACACACACACACACACACACCTGGCTAATTTTTTTCTTCTCTAAAGAGAATCTGAGTTCTCAAAATCTATACATAGATCCTATATTTTGACCCTGTGCTGGATTCATAATATAAGAAATAACAATTCTTTAAAAAGATAATCGATAAGTCAGAGATGGTGGAACACATCTGTATTCCCAGAATTTGAGAGGTGATGGCAGAGGATCAGGAGGTACTTGAGAATCAGTCTCAACAACAAAAAAATAACAAAAAAAAAAAGAAAAAAAGAAAGAAAGAAAGAGAGAAAGAAGAAAAAAGAAAACCAAGACGGTAATTTTCAAGTGCTTGCTTGCTGTTTCTACAAGTCTTTTGATATTTTAAAGTATATATTTTATACCTCGGCGGTTCTATATTATACCATATAGAACAGGATCTATGCAAAGTACAGTAGTCATGTCGTCGAGGTTTCTCCCATATTCGTTGGTGAGTTTAGCACAGCAAAACCTTTTAAAATAACTTTGGTAATTTTGGGGGGAAGATATCATTATTTTAGAGTCTAGAGAAAATTCTCCATGGTGATAAATATCCCAGAGGGCTGACAGCAGAGTAGGATCAAAATATATTTAAAATAAAATACAGTAAAAGTAAGCCGGGCATGACCACTCATCCTAACTGCAGCACTTGGGAGACAAATGTGAATTTTGCTATAAATTTGAGAGGAGAGTTTCATACCAGCAAAGGCCACAATGTGAGACCCTTATCTCAAAGCTAAAACAAATCAAAACAAATCAGTACTAAAACTAGAATCTGAGTTTTCCTCTTGAAATCTACAATCCCTCGATTCTCTGCCACGCATGGACTATGAGCTAGCTCTTCTTGTTTTAACCGTACTTTTCTTTACTAGAACGACTACAGGAAGCTGTCCATGCAGTGCAAGGATTTCGTTGTTGGTCTCCTGGACCTCTGCAGAAACACGGAGGAAGTGGAGGCCATCCTGAACGGGGATGCAGATACTCGCCAGCCCGGGGACCTCGGCCGTCCGAACCTCAGCCGTTTAAAACTTGCTATTAAATATGAAGTAAAAAAAGTAAGGTCTGGCGTGAAGCCCCTTTGTTACTTCAGTTTGTGTGCGTGGATATGCTGGATAGAGCAGGGGTCTCTAACTGGCGGTCGTAGTTAGATGGGGTATCAAGGGAGCATCTGGTGAGGCGTGGAACCCACAGGACTGGTCAGTCATTCAAATCCTGGCCCTTGGATGTGGAGCATCACTCTCAGTGCCATTTTGCTTGACTCAGGTAATAACAGCAATGATTCCGTGTATAGAAACCCTAAGGCTTTGTCTGTATGAAGAAAACGAAGCCACAATATTTCAGATTCCACCTTTTTTCTGGCTGTTGCCAGTTTCCAATTTGGACCAGCAATTTCAATTCCTTTTTCAGTTTGAATCCTTCCAGGGTCTTTGTAAAATACTTTTCAGATTCTTCTTTAGACAATAAACCCTACTCCTTTGACAACTTTCCTAGGACGTGAAGATTTTTTATTTTACTTTATTTTTTTATATGTGTGCGCGCACGTGCATGTGCATGCTGGATGAAAGCAGAGAGGGTGTTGGATTCTGGGGAGCTGCAGTTTCTGGTGCTTGAGTCAGATGGATGCTGGAAACTGAACTCTGTTCTTCCGAAAGAGCAACAAATGCCTTTAAGCATAGAGCCATCTCTCCAGCCATTAACAAGCTACTAAATATAGTTCTTGTTTATATATAAAATAAAAGCATTATCTGTTTATAGTTATTATTCAGAATAGACCTGCTACCTCTCAACCTGCCAATTAACCACAGAGAGTAATTAACCATTGCTGTTTCCTTCCACAGCTTCTTATTTGAGCCTCTTCCGTCAACAAACACGCACTTCATTGTTTCTCTGGGTCTGCTGTATCATTCCTTCTGTTCATTTAATCAATTTAGTGTGCAATGAAGATTTTTATATTGTTAAAAACTCTGATCATTAAGACACTGAGTATTTTTATATAGTAGACATTTTTAAACGGCTTACTTGTTTTACATGTGCAAAGAATCCTTGGGCGTGAAATTAATATGCTAGAATTTTACTTTATATATTACTTTTGTTATATTTCAGAATATTTTGTAAATTTCCCTCCCCCAAAAAGATGCATCTAGTTTTCAGTTCCAACAGTGTGCAGAGAGAGGGACCCCTCATCCCCACACTGTGCAGAGAGGGCTCACTCCTCCTCCCAGAGGTGACTCTCGGGCTTTGCCTTTCAACAGATGCTTTTGCTTTCATTATCTTTGGGATGAACCAAAGACTCATCTGGATGGAGTTTTTTTTTTTTTTTTTTTTTTTAAAGAAACATAGTCTGATTTTTTTCCTTATGAAAATTTATTTTAGATGGTTGCTTTTTTGTATGCAGACTAACATTAAACTCTCTTTTATAAAACATAAATAAATAGGAAAAATACATTATTCAAATGAAATGTGTGAGAAGGAATTCTAGCAAAAAAATTAATTGAAAGATTTAAGATGATAACAGAGACTCCCGGTGGAGCTGGGTGGACAGAATTGACAGATACAAACATTAATGTGATCCCCGTAGGAAGCATGTCACTCTGGAGTAGTGAAGGGAAAATGTGATTTCTTTTGAAGCAGTGATTTGGGGCTGGAGAGATGGGTCAGCAGTTAAGATCACACACAGTTTTTAAAGGATAACCAAGTTCGAATGAACATGCACCCAATTAAAAGCAAATCTTTATAAACAGTCTATATGTCCACATTAAGCTCAGGTGATCTTAATCTTGCTCTTTCCTACTGAAAAGAAAAAATATAAAATACATAAAGGCATGTGTGTAAAATACTTATAAATCTTTTTATCATGTTAAAAACCCAAATGTTTTCTGTTTTAAAAGACAGGCCACCAGCCACAGGGGAGAGGCCATCAATAGGAATATCTAATTACATAGAACAGATTTAGAACTGTTTGGCTTGCTACCTGTTAGATGTCTTGTTTGTTCCTTAATTCTAACTGCATTTCTCCTGGGAAAGCATAAGACGATTTACCAGAGCTCCAGAGGATAACCTACGCTGTGTTGTTTTTAATCAAACTGTTCTGTGTGCTGCCTCTCTCCTAGTTTGTGGCTCATCCAAACTGCCAGCAACAGCTCCTGTCCATATGGTATGAGAACCTCTCTGGTTTACGGCAGCAGACCATGGCAGTCAAGTTCCTCGTGGTCCTCGCTGTCGCCATTGGACTGCCCTTTCTGGCTCTCATATACTGGTGTGCCCCTTGCAGCAAGGTATGTCTGAGAGGCCGCAGTCCAAGTAGTTGAATTCTGTCCAGCAGACAAAGATCTAGCTCCAAAATGAAAATCTGGTTTGAAGTACACAGGGTTAACTAATCTTCCTGTTTGTTTGAGAATTTCATACAAGCATGTAGTTTATTTGAACAAGTCCAATCCCCATTCCTTCCCTGTATACACCGTCCTCTGCCCCCCTAATTTCATGTGCTCTTCTTAAAATTCACAGCGTTCATTTAGTGCTGCCAGAATGTGCATGGCTGTAGGCTGCCCACCAGAGCATGGGTAGCCTCTCAGCAACGGCCTCTGTCCCATTCTCAGCAACTATCACTTGCCAACCACTCCAGCCAGAGGTGGGACTTTGTGATATTTCGCCCCTGACCACATGCTGAGGTTTTGTCTGTCTTGCTTTGAGCAAGACTTTGTAAGCAGCACAGCTACTTGGAGCTTGCTTGTGCAATAGCCTGCTCATGCCTAGAAGACCCTGTTTGGCTTCAGTCTTCCACTACCTCTGGCTCTTACAATCTCTCCTTCCTTTCATTCAGGATGACTCTCAAGCCTTGGGAGGTGACAGTACCACACAAATGCCCTATTTAGGGCTAAGAACTCCACACTGTCATATTCTTTTCAATATTTCTACAAATAATGCTTACTTCCAATGAGAGACAGAAAAAAATCTTGAAAATTCACCTGAAACAGAATACTGTCACTATTTATGTGTGAACTAAAATGCCAGTCTATTATTTCCTTATTTTTCCTCTAAGCTTATAGCTATACACAATTTCTTGCATTTTAAAAAATCTTAGTTTTATTGAACACATCTATCAAAGGCTTCTTCAAATTTGATCATTATTCCTTTCTTTGTTTCTTCTGCAATAGTATTTGAGATAAGAGATATATTTTGCATGCATATTACCTTGTCTCTTAGTTATGTTTCAGTGCTGTGAAGAGACATCATGACCAAGGCAAGTCTCATAAAGGACAACATATATTTAGGGCTGGCTTACAGGTTCAGAGGTTCAGTTCATTATCCTCAAGGCAGAGGCATGGCAAAGTCTAGGCAGGCAAGTTGCAGGAAAATCTGAGAGTTCTACATCTTCATCTGAAGGTCTTTAGGAGAAGACTGGCTTCCAGGCAGCTAGGATGAGGATTTTAGAGCCCACACCCACAGTGACACACCTACTCCAGCAAGGCCATACCTCCTAATAGTGCCACTCCCTGGCCAAACATAGTCAACCCACCATAAGCTTGTTCAAAAACATGAATCTGTAGAGGCCATACATAGTCATAATATAATGCAAAATACATTTAATCCAACTTCAAAAGTCTCCATTGTCTACAGCAGACTCAACAATGCTAAAAGTCTAAAGTTTGAAATCTCTTCTGAGATATGTGGAGTCTCTTAATTGTAATCCTGCATAAAGTAAAAATACTGGACCCAAATAAGACAGAAAACCAGCTGGGAAAACTCCAACTCCTCATCTCCATGTCTGATGTCAAAACACTCTTCAGATCTCCAACTCCTTCCTTCCTTGTTGACTGCTGTCGGCATTCAGCAGCATCAAACTTCTTTCTCCTGAGCTAGTTCTAATCCCTGTTAGCAGCTTTCATTGACGAATATCCCTCGGTTCTGAGATCTCTAACATCTTGGGGTAACCAAGGCAGCTTCAATGTTATAGCTTCTTATTCCAATGTTTGGGATCCACACATGATCTTCTGGGCTCCTCCAAAGGGCTTGGGTAACTTCTCCAGCTCTGCCCTTTGTAGCACTCTAGGCTCTGGTTGATTCCATTCCATGGCTGCTGGTGTTCCTGGTGGTCATACCATGGTACTGCCATCTCCAATACACTGGGGGTTCTCATTGCAACAAGGCTTCACCAATAGCCTCTTGTAGGCTCTGTTTGCAGTGCTAAGCCTCAGTTTCTTCTCATGACCCCTTCAGTTCTGGGCCATCAATTGCAACTGAGGCTGCACCTTCACCAAAGGCCTTCCACGGCCTCTCACAGTGCCAAGCCTCAGATCCTCTTCATGCTTTCAAAACTTGTAACACCTGGGTGACTCTTACACTTTACCGAGGACAGCTGTATCACGAGGCACAACCTTAGCTATCTCTGGAACACAGTTTCTTTGTGCCCTCAGAAAACACTTCCCAGAAGATTTCACCTCATTGATGCTGATCTCTTCTTTATCACTGTTAATTTCTTAGCTCCAACTGACCAGCATCAATTATTCCAGTAGTCCATGGCAGCATTCAGGCAGGCATGGTGCAGGAAGAGATGAGAGTTCCACATCTTCATCTGAAGCCCTTTGGGAGAGAACTGGCTTCCAAGCAGCTAGGATGAGGGTCTTAGAGCCCATGCCTACAGTGACACACTTCTTCCAACAAGGCAGCACTTATTCCTACGAGACCATACCTACTAAAAGCGCATTGCCCTATTCAAACCACCACACTTGTGTGGTCAGAGAACACTAATAGAAATACTATTGTAAGGCTTGTTTCAGTAAGGAATGTCTATATCAAGTAGTAGTGCCCTGGAGATAAGCAGCAATGGCTACCTGCTTTTTAAGTATAATCTGTTTGTCCAGGCTTTGGTGAAAGCCAGTCCTTGCTTTTCTGGTGAAAGTTCAAACAGAATAAAGAATTATTTTTCAGGACTGAGTGTTGAATTTGGGGCCTCCGACATGCTAGGTAAGCACTCTATCATTGAGTGACATCTTTTAATTCTTGAACTTGTAATCCTCCAGTGAGACTCCCATGTAGCCAGGCCTACAGGTCTGCTATGCTAGGCATGAGGGATCTTGACCTACCATTATAGGAGTTCGGAAGCTACATTACTAACAATCTTTTCTTCATGTTTTTGAAGCCACCTTTCTAGTTCTGTGTAAATCTCAAATCTGAGAGGCTTACTGAAATAATTCACAGATAAACACCTTCTGGTCCATCTATTTTGTGTGCTGGCTAGACATATCAAGCAGTGACTGCACTTCCTAGACACAAATGGGACTCATTTTAGGCATTTGTTATGTGGGGGACAACATAGTCAGCATTTCCAGCATGGTGTCTTATGACTCAAAGACACTGTAGACATTTCAGTCACTGGAGGTCTTTGTGCAGACTCATGCTAGGATGCTGGCACAAGGTCTCTTAAGCCGCAGCTACTCCCTCACTATGTACAGTGAGGACATTAGGGACTACTGGAAACATGTCCTCAAGAGAATAAAATCCACCACCATGGAATTTCCCCTTTATAATACATGAGACAAAAACTTGGCCATATATAAAGTATACATTGATGACACTAACAATAAAAGGTTTATTAGAAATTATATTTATAGTGCAGTTTGTCTTATATAAAGTTGCTTTCCAGTTCCAATTAAATTAATAAAAAACCTTTATCTTTACTCTCTGTGGTGTGTGCATTGTGTGTGTACACATCAGTGTGTATGAACATACATGTGTGTGTGTGCTGGTGTGTGTGGTGTGTGTATGCATGAATGTATATGTGCATGTGTTTGTGTGTATGCGCGCACATGTGTGTGTGTTAGTGTATGTGGGGTTTGTGGTGTATGGTGTGTGTGTGTATGTGTGCATGTGTGTGTGTGTATGTGTAGTGTATGGTGTGTGTATATGAATGTGTGTGCGTAAGTGTGTGTGTATGTGTGGTGTGTGTATGTGTGTGGTGTGTGGTGTTTGGCGCATGGTGTGTGGTATTGGTATGTGTGGGTGTATGCGTCTGTGTTCATGAGTGTGTGTGTGTGTGTGTGTGTGTGTGTATTGTAGAACATGTGTGGAGATCAGAGGGAAGCTTCATGGAGTTCATTCTTTCTGTCCACATTTCTGTGCATTTCATGAATTGTACTCAGGTTGTAATGTGTGAGCAACAAGAACCGAAGGACCTAAGAACCTTCACCTGCTCAGCCGTCTTGTTGGCACTGCTCCCATTTTTCACAGAAATGACAAATTCTTTTTTAATTTAAATTTTTTGTTTGAGAGTTTTACATATTCATCATATTATATAATGAATGTCTTGTCATTTTTACCCCATGCTTCTCCCTACCTTAGTATATTTAAAAGCTCTGCATTGCTCTATGTTTAAAACTCCTCTGGTTTCTTATAGTAGTAATACTACAAAATATCCCCAAATACCTATCATAGCCTGATAGCAGCTAAAGGCCTTCAGAAGAGTAAATTGCCATGATGACCTCCAGTTCTACAGCTAAGAAAACTTGAGCATAGAAAGATTAAGAAATCTGTCCATACTTGCAGTTGAAAGTAGGTAGGTCTGGGGTTTAACGTTTAGGAAATACTGTTTGCAGCCAGCTGCCGAATTCTCATACTCTTTTCGACATCCATTTTCTCTCTCTTTGGAGTTAGGTTTCTTGCCTGCATGTGTTCTAACCACCTCTTTTGGACATGGGCTCCACCTGTGTCTGCTCTTATGTACCTGCTTCTGTTTCCCTAGACTTCAGGAGGTGGAGTGGAGTGTCTGGGTCATCTTCGTTCTCACTCTGTGGTCATGCAACTGTGACAGCCTTTCTAAAGTGAATACTGCTCTTTTCTTGGGAGCAGTGGGCAGAAATCATGCTTCTTCCATATGCTTTTGCTCGGGCCATTTGTGGCTTGCCCGAGATTTACACATTTCTCACATTTTAACGGAATCTTAGCTATCTGATTCCTGTCACCATTTCTTCTGTATGGTTATGGTTCTTTCTGACATTTGTTTTGAACCCTAATTTATCAGCACTGAGGCAAACAGCCAGTTTAAATAGGCATTATCAAAGTATTTTCCTCGTATATAAAATCTGTTTTGTTGATTATTATTTATCTTTAGAATCACAGTGATAAAGTCTGTTTGTAATTTTCCCATTTGCAGTGAATTAAACATTATTACTGGGTCATAGAACTGATTTATTTTAATAATGATATCTTTGGCTAAATTGATGCTTTTATATAAAATACTTTAGATTTTCTTATATAGCCACAAAAATATACACAAAATTTTAGAAATATATATTTTCACAAATCTTGCTTGTCCTCAAGGTGCTTATAGATAAAAAACTAAGAGTGGGATTAATAATGCTTAAAGAGAAGCACTTTGTTTCTTTCAAAAAAATTTATTTTTATGTACATTGGTGTTCTGTTGGCATGCCTGTGTGAGGGGGATCTTGGAGTTACAGACAGTTGTGAGCTGCCATGTGCGTGCTGGGAATTGAACCAGGGTCCTCTGGAAGAGCAGTCAGTGCTCTCAACTGCTGAGCAATCTCTCCAGTCCCAAGAAGCGCTTCTTTTAAATGATCTTAAATACACAATTTTTTTGTTAAAATGTGTTTTTAGCTGAAGCACAATTACATTAATTTCCCCCATCCCTTTCTCTTTCCAACCCATCCCAACACTCTCCCTCAGTATCTCCAATGAGCACACATCTTTCAAATTGGCAGCTTCTTTTTCTTTGTTTATTATTGTTAGAAACATTTATATTTATATGGATGGGTGTGCACGTGCAGATATGTGGAAATCCAACCACTAAGTCCATTTCGGCGATGGTGGTGTGTGTATGGTTTCAGGGCTGACAGCTGTGTGTTTGGACAGACAATAAGGGGCTCATCCCTGAGCAAGGCTAATTCTTCCAGCAGTCAATAGTAGCCTGTAGTTCTTTGTCAATAGCCATTGTTTTATGTAAGCTGCCGAAGGAGGGAAGCAATGCAAAACAGCCAACATATAAAAATTCATAATTTTTCTAGATACCACCAACAAACACAAACTAAGAAAGAGATAATGGGCAAACTCTCATTAATAACATCATCAAAGACCATAAAACATCTAAGAAGAAACCTACCTAATAAGGTGAATGGTCTTTTTTTTTTTTTGTTTTCTGCTATGGTAGCTGTTTTTTATCATCAACTTTTTTTTTTTTTTTTTTTTTTTATAACTGTTTTATTTTATTTTTATTTTCTTGATATTTTATTTACATTTCCGATGATTCCCCTTTTCTTTAGAAACCCCGTGTCCCCTCCCCCTCCCCGCCTCTGTGAGGGAATTCCTCCTCCCACCTACCCGCCCACCCATTCCCATATTCCCACCTTGACATTCCCTTTTACTGGTGCCCCTAGCACCCTCAGACCCAAAGTCCTCTCCTTTCTCCCTGGTGGCCATCGAGGTGATTCTTCTGCCTCATATGTAGTTCAAATCATGGGTCAATAGATGTGTATTCTTTGGTTAGTGGTCTGAACTAGAGGACGACCAGGGGGAGGGTCAGGCCCATTGACGCTCTTGCTCCCTCCATGGGGCTGCCAATTCCCTCCGCTCCTTCAGACTTTTC